>RJWM01015621.1:0-39121 GCA_004363535.1 Dasyprocta punctata | reverse complement strand
CCATCAAGGTACAACATAATCAGAGTTTCCATTACAAAAATTTATGTTGCTGCACTGTTGAAGGTAAAGTAAAGCAAAGAATCTCTCACTAACCTTCTCCTCTGTGGTCCCTGGGATATACTAGACAGTTGAAGAGACTTTTAATATCTATTTGAATATGCCTTATCTCAACAATTATACATTTGAGCTTTAGTGGTCTAATTTTTTTCTTTCTTCTGAAAAAGTAGCTTATACTTGAGGAAGCTTGTTCCTGGTACACAAGTGGCTTTCAGTCACCTTCTGTCAGCTCAGATTGTACAAAACTAGGTGTATTTCTCCGCATTCTCTTTGATCCAGCTTCCTAGAAATGAAATCAGGCCACCATAAGAACTTTGACACACTTTATTTTTTCAAAATTTCAGTCCACATAATCAACATTTGTTTCTGGCCTCTACTCAGTCCATTTTCTGTCTGTTATTGTAGCGAAACTCAATGTTCATTATACCTGCTAAGTAGTCTTAATTTAGCTTGACTTTCCATCAGTTTTCCTCCTGAGGCTGTCATCTGTATACTTATTCAAAGCACCAATTTACTGATGTGACTTCTTTGTTCCAAATCTTTTAAAGTCCTCATTTCCTGGACAGCAAACAAATATTCCTTCGACTGGGAAGAAAGGCCGTGGAATTTCCTGGCATTTATAATTCTTTCTTACCCCTCTTCTACTTGAACTTTGCCCTCCCACAGTGATGAGCCACATTCAGTTTCCTGATAAGAATCATCCAGTTTCTCATCACCAGCATGCTGTTTCCTTACAAAGCCTGTTCCTGTTCTTAATCCATCTCCTTCAAAACGCTGTACCATATGAATCAGACTACTATGTCTTTGGATTTTATCTCTATGACCTTGATTGTAATTAATGACGTGCTCTGGGTACTATTCCTGCCAAGCACACAACTGTCACTAAACATGTCAGAAAGTATTCTAACTGAATATATATATATATATATATATATATATATATATATATATATGTATATATACCTCTTATTATACCAAAACAGCATGAAAATAGTATCATTTTTCTGTATATCTGTAGCATCTGGCAGAACATATGAAACATAAATGATGGTCCAATAAACACTTGTGTAAACAACGAAAAAATAATGATAATGTTGTGAGTAGAGACATATTGAAAGAAATAAAAACTAAAATAGGGTTGATAAGAAGGAAGTTATAGTTATATTTTGAACATCAAATACATTTTACTTTCAATCTCCAGTACAGTTTCTACTGGAGACCAGCCTATGTAAAAATTTAGCAAAATGATCTTTACTGATAAAAAATTGTGAAGAGAATTTAAGTGTTACCATCTATTTGTTTTCCTCAGACTTCAGAGGTAGGTTTAAATGCAGATAAAACAGTCAAATTAGAGATGAGACAAAAGTGTTTTTTAGGTAGCATGAATGAATATATTGTTTGAAGCACACACCTATTAAAATGCATGAACAATGTATCTAAACATGTACCTTGACTTAATACAGTAGTCTTTCATGTTTCATATGTTCTTTGGCCTATTAGTACAATTTTCAATCTATATATATATACATATATATGTATATATAAATATATATATGATAATTAACTTTGTAAGGTCTTATAAGATAAATAAATGAATCTGATGCTGAAAAGGTAAAATGGGGTAGCAAGGCGGTGGGGGAAAGAAGGGAATTGAAATGTGTTATGTACACATACCAATTCCCTACAGTGAATGCCATCATTGTGGACTGCAAACATGTGCTAAGAAAATCAAAATAATTTACACAACTCATTCAAATCGGACAGCAGGAAAAAAAGTGCTTCAAAATCAAAATAAATGAGTGGTATTTTGCTATCAATATTGTGAGCTTTAACCTTAAGGTTAGAAAATTCTCTACTATTATCAAAACAAATATAACTATCTTACCATGTGACTATTGTAGAAGAAACTTCCGCTGTAAAAATTTTATTCACTTATGCATTTATAAATACTTCATTTCACAAACAAAATGTGAATGTATAGCATTTGCATGAAATAAAACTTTATAAGTGAGTTAATTAGATATTAGAGATGGAATAATATCACTACTGATACACTAAATTTATTTTTTTAAAATAAGTGAACATTTACACATTTAAAAATTTTCCTCACACTTTAAACTTGTAATATTTAAAAAAATTTCTAAACTCATGCCAAATTTCTTAAGTTGACTAATTCCATACTAAAAGATTTTTTTTTACAAAAATCAGTATTAGAGCTATCTCAGAAATAACAGAGGGCATCATTTTCATGAAATTAGATCACTGAATATTGAAATAAAAAAGAAGTGACATTTTAGTACAGAAAATAAAAGAAAATACAGATACAAAACAGAAAATCAAAAGAAAATAAACATCATTCCAAAGAAGAACTGTATATGTAAAGTTGATCACATTAATTCTGAATTATATTTTTAACACAGTAAGAAAAGCAGAAAAGTCATTGGGAAGCAATGTACTATGGCAAGTCAGTTATGCAAAATTAAACATTTATTCACAATGCAGATATAAGATGATTTCAGGAGTTATGGAAATGAACTGGCAAAACAGTTTTAAAAATCAATTGGAAAGGGGATCAAGCTATGGAGGAAGGGGGAAGAGTGGAGGGATAGGGATTGAAAAGAGGAACGCAGATGTGTCATGCACAGGCACCAACTCCACAGGAGGAGTGTGAATATTATGAACTGTAAATGTGCATGTGTGCAACATTAATGGATTAAATAATTTAGAAGATCATTAAACAATATTTAGGAGATTTGAAAGAATATATTTAAAAATCATAAATGAGAAAAAATGGTTTTGTGGATTTATATTCATTTTACCTCTGCAATCTCTGGGTTGCCTAACTTCTTGGGCTTCTGTTGCCTTATTTGCCAAATGAAAATATTGTTTGTTGTATAAATTATTTTAAATCTGTACTGCTTGTCTACCTACACAGCATTCTGTGATGATTTGATCTATAGGGTTCATATTAACATCATTTGGTCATGAGGAATTTCAAACCTCTTTTATGCAATGTTATGTATGCACAGATGATATATGATGGCAGTGATCTCAATGATAATCCATTCCATGCTTTAAAATATGGAACACAGTGCAAAAATACATAAATGGGAAAACAGTTATAGACTTGAGTGTATTTTCATGCTCTAATGAGCCCAATATATAAACAGCTTTTAGGTAAATCAACAATATGTTGTTACAGTACTCAAGTGCTAGTAAAAGGTGAGAGGAGGTCTGCAAATAGCTCTAAGAGTCATGAGGCAGGGTGAGGAAGCTATTACTGGGAAGTAGAAGAGTTGTGTGCAGATGGTTGTACAAGATTCACACTATCACCAGGTGTGGCGGCAGAGGACTATAATCCCAGCTACTCAAGGGGCTGAAGAGGAACAAATGTGAGTTGGAAGTTAGTCTGGGCTACACAGTAAGACCTCTGAAAAAAAGAAATAAATATGAAAACAAGAAATGGATCATTAGCTCCGTAATAGTGTGCCCCTGGTTTCAATCTTCAATACCATGCACACACACACACACACACACACACACACACACATATACACACACAAATGTTGGCTTTGGCTTGGGTTAAAGAAACAGATAGTGACATAGTAGGAATGGAAAAGAAGAAATCAATACTTTGATCTCACCATTCTCCTCCTCCAATGTCTTCTTGATCACTCCCATTGGCCAAATACCCTTGCAAGTCTGAATGGATGCAGAATACACAGAAAAGCTTCCAGATCACAAAGCAAACAGAAAATGTTAGAAGGTAGACCTGAACAATCATTTCAATAATATATGAAATATTCAATAAGCATATTTTTCCTAACAATAATTTTAATATTAGCAGTATTTATCAATGGGAAAAATAAAAGTTGTATCTAACATACTTGAATCTGAATTCAAATTACATTGTTTCTTAGTTGATTGACAGAAGGCAAATTAAGTATCTTCAGTCTATATAAGTATATTCTATAAATTTGGGGCTTTAGTAGTTAGTGATATGTGAAGGTTAAATGGATTATGAATAAAAACATGCACACAGAAATAGGCACATATTAAATATAGTAAACATGATAAAAGCATAGTATTTCTCTTTAAAACTTAGATAGTAGTCAAATTCTTAGAACATCATATTTTGATGTCTTGCATCCTTTGAATGCAAGAAAGAATTTGACTATTTGAAAGTTCTGCTATAATGAAATGCTTAGGGAAATCAGAATTAATTTAATACTATGGAAGATTTATTAGGCATATGCTCCAATTGCATTCTAGAATTTACATGTTTCATGCCTCATAGAGATAATTCAAAGCAAAAGAAAAAAGCAAGCAGATATAATCTATCCATGGTCGTTCAGTATCCCTTAGAAATAAAATGATGAAGAACTCAATAAAGAAGCAGGAATTGGCAGTAGGTACGCAAAAAGCAGCGCAAGTGTCTTTCTCAAGGATTTAATTAGCACTTTAATAGTTGTGAGGAATTACCAAGAACAATGTGAGCTACTGATGAATCTTCCTCCTATAAAATAAGTGCATAGGATATATTATTTGTAAGTAATCACAGTAAAAAGTAGATTTTTAGAAGTATAAGCCTCAATAAAATCAGGTAATAAGCAGGGATACCGCTTTGACATAACACTTAAAAACCACAAAAATGACATCATTGACTAAGTATACAATCATCTGGAGAAGAAAATCTGTCCATTTTAACTAAGGCCAATAGCCATCACGAGTTACACTTACCTGACTATTAATCAATAAGCAATATGTAACTAGTTAACTATAACGATAATAATTATATCAACAATATTGAGGGATGAATTGAATGCCTATCCTGTGCAAGACATTTAGCTAATTGCTCCATAGAAATCATCCCATGGGATCCACAAGACAACCTATGCATTATACATTATTTCTGTCTTACAAATGAGGAAATAAAGGTTAAATGATTTCCACAATAAATAAGAAAATTATCTAGAAAATTGTGGGGTCAATGTTTACACTTAAGCAATATGACTTTGAAATTTTATATTTGTACCCAACATAACATTTTCATACATATGCAAAATTTTACATGGTGAATGTAAAGTGATAAAATCCTAAGAGGTGGAAGTTTCGGTGGTGTAAAACTATAGCTATCACATGCAAGACATAAATAAATGACAAGACTTATAGATGAAAAACTGAGGGCACACATATTTACCTGAGCACTGTATTAGTGGGCTGCTCTTATAATAAAGAGAAAAAAATACAAAGAAGGAAATACATGAATCAATACAAAAATAATTATATAATCATTGTCTAGATTTGCAAAGTTGAAAACATAAGGTTATTTTCCTGATTTTAGGGCAAGAAGACTTTTTGAAGTTTCTAAGCCACAACAACGTGAAGAGTTTCTAATTTACTCTGCTACTGTCTGTTTTTGACACTATCAAGGGTCATTTTACAAATGGAGATGAGGCCTATTTTCTTTCAATTTTCTTTGCCTTCACTGGGTATAGATTCATCCCATAATATGTAATGTCAATCAAAATTACTTATGGCAAATTGATAAAAAATTTAAAACAAAAGCACAACATCACACAAATGAAATATACCAAGGACTGCCTGACACCACTTGTATGTTGGATCAGCAACACCTGTTTTCCTGGAAATCAGTCCATGGATGGTTGCCAGTGACCAGGAAGAATAGGGAGGATGGAAGCTGGGTGTGGTAGCTCATACTTGTAATCCCAGCACTCGGAAGCCTGAGGCAGGAGGATTTTTGCAAGTTCGAGACCAGCCTGGGCTACAAAGTGAGCTCAAGGCAAGCCTGAACTGCATAGTGAGACCCTGTCTCAAAAAAATATTAAAAAAAAAAAAATAAAATGGTTAACAGAGACTCACAAGAGATTGAGCAAAGGTTACTAAGTTACTATTAGGCAGGAGAAAGCAGCAAGTCATGTGTTATTGCACTGTCCAGGGACTATAAATAAGGATCATAGACTGCATTTCAAAGAGCTGGAAGAAAGGTTTTGGATGTTTTTACCATAAAGAAATGACAAACATTTAAGGAGATGGAAATGTTTAACCTGACTGAAACATTATACAATATGCACATATAAGAAAACATCTCATTCATATATACTTTTTGTGTTTTGTGTATCATTTACAATAAATTTAATTAATGGTGGCTTAGCTAATTTATGATAAGTCAAACTGAATACATTCTGGGTCTTAGGGATTGTATCTGCTGTGTCATTGGTGCAGTCAGTAGCTAGCCCAAACTCTGTGGTGGTTAAGAATTTAAAGACCTCCTCTGCTACTACTATGTGATTCATCTTTGTGTCTCCATCTTCCTTATCTCTAAAATGGAGGAAATAGTATTAACACTTAATAAAACTTTAAGTATGTGGTAATGAATTTCAAATTTATTTCCCCAACTCTGATGTGTCCTTTGGATTTTAAAAACCTTTGTGCACAGTCTACTCTTCTTCATTTTCTTTAAGGTGTCAATCACCCCATCTTCACATGCTTCCAAACTTCCAAGTCTTTCCTCTTTCTGTAAGTTCACACCGTGTGCCAAATTCCTTAAGCGAGAGTCATGAGGATCATCATTAGTCACTCTCCCTTGTTCACTACAATTCATTGACAAATCAACTTCCTTTACTTATCTCTGTCTCCACTTTGTTGATAAAACCATCTTTTTCTTCCCGAGTAAAATATTATGATAATTTTCTAAAACGAATATTACCATTTCCACTTTTGTGAGAACTCTTAAGATGGATAATATTTTTCTAACTGCAAAAGAAAGCAGTCTGGGAGAGTTTAAGAAACATGCCTTGTTGCCTTACAACTCATTAAGAAATTGAGGGTGATGTGAGTTAGAAGTATGAACTACTCATCCCCAGGCACTGAATTTTGAATCTAATGAGTAATTCTAAACAACCTGAAATTGAAGAAATAAAAATGGCTTCATCTAAAATGATCCAACATAGCTAAAACATAAAGAAATCTATAGTGACTCCACATGCAAAGAAAAGGAGATGGAAATTAGCACACTTGGTATAATGAATAAACAAATGGTCTGCTTGGAGAAAATTGAGAACAAATTAGTGACAAGCATATCAAAATTTCCTTATCAGACTCTCAGAAAAAATTACTGTTGGAGACATATGCTGTGAGTGAAAGCTATTTTTCTTCTCTGATTCTAGTCTTGTAATTATATAGCAATAAACCTTGACATTTTATTTGCTTTGAATTTTTAGCTAAAAGTTGTGTTTCAAAAAGTAAATGGAAAATTTTTGATAATTAGTGGCTCAGGAGACAACTAAAATCATGGCATATGGATGTTATTTTTACCATTAGATAGTTGGTGACTACAGCTTATGTTGATCAGATAGTTATTACTGAAAGAAGGACATTATGCAATTGAATTATTCCAAGATCCCTAACATTAAAAAAACGTGTATTTCAATTGAAAAGGACATTTTAGTAAAGAGGCAGATGTTTTGTAAAACTAAATAAGTTTTCTTTTGAGTCATTTTCATGAAGATGCAAAATCATGAAAACATAAAGTTTTAGTATTTCTTATTCTTCAACAATCTTCATTAGCAATTACTTTAGCTGCTATCAATCAAGCCAAAGTGGTGGACTCTGAGGTAAATATGTCATTTTTCACTTTAAAATATAAAACCAATGCATGTGAATGAGAAATAGATAAGTAAATAGGTACTCTCCCAGAGTTTGCTTATTCTTCTTTACATTTATTTTACAGTAAGTCACTGAGAGACTTTTGAAAGTAATTAAAAAGATTTATCTAAAAATAAAATTCAGTACATTTTATATCTAAATTAGAAGAGAGAGCTAAATTATTTTTAAAAAGAAAAAAAGAAAATGACTCCATAAGTGAATACATTTTAGTGTACATACTGCCAAAGCAAGCAGAGTGAACATATCATAGTACGGATTTTTTTTTAATCTGAACCGCTCATATAAGCCATTTATGGAAAAAAATTGTTCATGAAAGAAATAAGTGATTTAAGAAAAATGCAAAATTAAATAAAGAATTAGTAGCAAAATTTAAACATCACAAATAATAGCATTAAATGCTAATGTACCATGACTGTGTAAATCAAAATATTAGTTAACTCTTGTATGAATTATTCAATTTATCATTTTTGCTATGTATGATTAGGAACAAATAAGTGTGGCAATGTAGTTGGTAAAATGGTTTTAAAGCAGACATAGGTTTTATAGACAGATATTTCCGTATCTGTTTAACTAGACAATATTATCAAGTAAAATCTCTTAAAAATCAATGTGCTTTAATTAGGAAATGATGTTCTACTTAAGTCCTTTATATTTCAATTAATATTCAAAAATATAAGTTCTAATTTTCAATGCTTTGCGCATTAAACAATTTGAGAGATGAAAGTATTCTGGTGCTAAATAGATCTTTGATATAAATTTCCTATGCATTTATTGTTAATGGAAATAATTGAAGTCCATGACCTATTAGATGGTCTTAAAATCTCTTTTTTGCTATTTTATTTGTAGTTTGAATTCACTACAATCTATTTATATGTCTGTGTTTGAAGTATGATATTGATACTGAATAATAATGTTTTAATTTATTTTTAATATTTTTACAGAAGAAAAATGCTCTGGAAAATTTTAAAATTGTAGGTCCTATTCCTAATAGATTGAATTTGGTTTAATACAAAGATTCTTACAAAAATTTTGGTTTGGTCATACTTTTAAAATAACTGAAAGGAAAATTATTATTACATACCTCTACTGGAATATTTGAATATAAGTAATTGATTGTAGGTAAACATTGCCAAAATTACTATACTCAATGAACATTTTATTTTTATGAATATTTATTTTGCCCATTTACTTAAGAATTAATGCATCTTTTAAGAAACTTGTCTTACTTTTTAAGACACTGATATTTGTTGAGCAAAATGTGCACACACAAACAGATAATGTATCACCTCATCAAATATTATAAAACTTTACCAGATAAACTATATACTAAACTGTGAAGACAATAATCAGCACTTACATTAAGAGTGGGTATTGCTAGGATAAAACAGACCATCTGTTTACTTAGACCTCATTTTAGTGGCATAAGTCTGGCAATATAGATTTGAATATAGTTTAAAATAAAATACATACTCATTGGATGACGTTCATTTCTTATTTTAGAGAAAACATATCATGAAGATATCAAATTCAACATCAATAATCATTTAGTTTGCACTTAGCATAGTTTCTGTATCCTATGAGTAAAACATGAATAAGGCTTAATACACATGACTTATGCATGACAGGGTGAGGCAGTTGTTCAGTGATTAAAAAGAATGGTTTATCAAAGATGTATTGAGAGTGTGATTTAAAAAAAATATCCAGAATGACAACATAGAAAGCAATTTGGGGAATGTTTCAGAGAAACATCATGATTAGGTGAATAGGAAATAGTGATGAATTCCAAGTACTGCTGTCAGTGACACATTATTAAACTGCTTCTAGTTGGGAGAAATATACAAATAGTAAAACTTATAGGGATAAAGGAGAAGGGATGGTAAAATATAAATTCATGCAGATTTGAAGTTAGTTTGTAGAATATAGAGTGATTGTTCAACATCTCAAAGTTATTTTTCAGGAACATTTAGATACACAAAATATTTTGCTACATAGAATGATGCCACAGTTTAAAATGCTATCAGGAAGTTAGGGATATAATACTACATATATGTATATATATAAATATTTCAGCACCAAATGTGTGTAATTTAATACGTGCCTTCAACCAAACTCATCAACAGCCAAACATCAGAGTTAAGTACAAATTTCTCAAGGCAGATATTCAAATATGATTTCAGTTTAAAACCTATGTTAAACTTCACAATAATCTAAAATGAAAAAAATCAATAATGATCAGTTAATGGAAATAATGTTTAGTGGCCAAAAAATTTACAATACCTACTGCTGTTGATGACAATGATAGATAAGATTTGCACCGTGAAACAAAACAAATACAGTATGTTTTAATCAATTAAAACAATACAAAATGTGATAATGTCATCCAAATAGGAAAATGATTCCAGGTTTTGCGATCATTCTCGGTGTTAACAGTGACTACATACCTAATTTTAAAATATATTTGCTAGCTAGTTCCAATATAAGAAGAATAGTACAACCGATTCATTTTGCAAATCAAATTATATAATTAGTAGGTCTATTAGAATATATATCCAACTGAAAAGGCTCTCCATAATCTAGAAAATATGAGAAAAATGACTTGACAAGGGTCAAATTGATTTCAGTAAAGAATGTTAATCTTCGTACTAATTATTCCATGTACAAATAGTATTCTTCCCAGTATCAGTCCAAGTCCCTGTTGGTAGAAATCTAAAAAAGAAATCCCTGAGATAATTAAAATCAATAGAGAATTCTTCATCCAATCTTTGTTATGACATGGCCCATGAAGAATACAAATCATTTCTCCTAAATTATTTCTCAGAGTAGAAATTACCTGGAGCTATTAATACCTCATTAATTTTTATCTTTTGCAAATGTGTATCACTTTTAAGAATTTCTGTAGTCTTCAAAGGGAATCTGGTGCTCAGTCATTAGAAAAAATTATTGAGCATTATTTTCTGAACTGCCCACACAGAAATAGTCACTCAATCCATTTAATGTCAAAATGATTAAAAGGGACAGAAAGTAAAATGAAAATTACCACAGGCTTCAGGGAGAGAAAAGTGGCAGTTATTACCAATCTGCTTAAAATAATGAACAAGTTCTGAAATGGATAGGTATGATGGTTATACAGCTTTTTGAATGTAGTTAATGACATTAAACTATGTGTTTTCTGGTGATGAAAACAATTATATATATATATATATATATATATATATATATATATATATATGTAATATCGCCACAATAAAAAATGTAAAAAAATAAGTAAAACCACAACATCAAAAGAAGCATTATTGGAGATGTTTCCAAAGTGTTGGACAGGCTAATAAAACATAAGTTCTACGCATTTCTTTCTTATTAGCTTCAATTCATATTCTACTCTCTGATCTTGGTACTTGAAAGTATTGCAATATCATTTGACAAAATCATCCATTCTCTGTTCATCTAATGTTTATATCTTTCTCAGACTTCTTTATTCCTTTAATATCTATGTCACAGTGGAGTGGCCAAAGGTAGAAATACTTAGTCTGTGATTCTTTGACATTGATATTTCCACATACTTTATATGCAGAAGTGACTCTAGAAAATTTCTCTCCCTTGGAAATTTTGGAGAGGACTCCTATAATTACCTGAAGAAATACTTGAAGTCTTTGCTTTGTAAGATTCGTATTAACGCATTTTTAGTATCCTAAAGCAGCCCTACTGTTGTTTGTGAGCTAATAAGCAGATCGGTATTCATTCATTTTTTTCTTTTCCTTTTTTAATACAAATTCATAATTGAAAGAAACCAGTGGTTTCCACTATAAACCAACTGTCTTGAAAGGTAGCTGTGGGTTTGTGGTGACAAAACTTATTTGCAGTGTAGCTAACTGTCCACAATAGAGAACATTCACAGGAATCCTGAGTTCAAAGACAAACACCCACTTCAGTTTCATGCTGTCTAGATCTCTGCAGAGGCAAGCCGGGAGGCTCTCCTGATATTTCTGTGCTCCCCAACTACTCTGGCAGACTTTAAAACCTACAAGTGAAACTTCACAGGATTATGTATCTCTGAAGTAATGGTAAAAGACATAGCAGGGGTAGTGACTTGTGGAAAAAAGAATGATTCCAAGGGAATTTCTGTATACTACAGGATAGTTAAACTGACTTGGTTGCTAAAATGCCTGCTGGGTCTGAACATCAGTCAAGGAAAGCAAAAAATGTGTTTTGATTTTTGTTAAAGAAAAGTACTGTGTTTAAAATCAAGACAACGTTTGATGTTATTCTAACTTGCATTCTTATTGCTTTCTCACATTTCCTTTTAAAAACATATTACATTGAAACATTTCCCCCCTTTTAATAAGAAAATATTTGTATAGGGACTTGTTTATAAGCACAATAAACCATTCCATGCTGTGAATTATGTGGTAATAATTTACACCTTGTGCATTAAATAGATCTCAGTACACTCTTATATCTAACAATGCAAAGGGTATGAATTATTACATCATAATTCATATCCTGGTGTGTTATGCTTCTTAAATATCATCTGTATGCAGAAAAAATAACACTTTATATTCATCTATCTTATTCTTACATTTGGAATTGAATATATGACTTTGGAGGTCTCTACAAAAAAGTGAAACAAATCATAATTTAATGTTATAGATTATGAGATGCATTTTTTGTTTCTTATTTGATACATTGCTATTGGCTGATTTAAATAAAAATATATTACCATACTTATAGATGCACTGAATAGGTGTTACATATTAGTTTTACAGCATAAACTTATTTCTCTGTCAGATTGCCTTGATTATTTTCCCTAATGTTGAATTTGTCTGTATGTAATTTAACTTGTAAATAGAGGCTTGAGTTGTAAATAAATTATTTATATATTATCCAGATGCCAATATTCTTTTGCAAGTTAAGGCTTAAACTAGGAAAATACTTCAAAAATGTCCTTTTTTATTTCAAGTAGTAGAAATATCCAGGTTACTGTGATCTGGGCATCTTCCTCAGAATACATGAACAGCAAACTTATGCAGTAGCATTGAGAGGTAAGAACTTTAAAAGGTGATGAAGTCCTGGGACCTCTTCTCTCATGAACTGATTAATCCCATTATCACGAGAGTGGGTTAAGTATTTCAGAAGTGGATTCTTGGGGAAATATGAATCCTGGCTTCTTCTCCTTTGTCTATTGAATCTCTCTTGCTTTTATGCAATGGAAGGACAAGTCAGTTTTCCTAGACCTTGGATTTTCCAGGTTTTAGCATATAAAAGCTACATTTCTATTCTTTTCAAATTACCCATTCTCAAGTATCCTTTTATAGCACAACTTAAAACAGACTAAGGTACAAGTTTTGGTAATTCTAACAATTTTGTTTATGTAAACATTATTAAAATTTAAATTAAAAAGTGAAGATTAGTTTTTCTAGGTAAAGTGTTATTCGTATGTATATATGCTTATCTCAGACAGAAACCCAGATGGTCCCAGACTTAGGATGGTTCAACTTCAAGCTTTTCCACTGCATGGTGATATGAAGGTGATATACAATTAGTATAAATGATACTTCAAACCTTGAATTTGATCTTTTCCTGTGTTATTTATTTGTGATATGTTTGGCTCTGTTAATGCTGGGCAACAGCAATGAGCCACAGCTCCCAGTCAATCACATAATCGTGAAGATAACCCCCTGAAATCCTACAGTGTACCCTTTGGATAAATCAGGATATTTGACAGTTAAGTGTATGAAATGGATTTTCAATTTATGGTATTTTTAATTTTTAATGGGATGATCTAGGTGTAATCTCGGTGGTAAGTCAAAGAACATCTTCATATAATTTCAGAATAAAGTTCGCTCTGTTTCTTTTCACTGTCTTCTATAGAGAGCAGCAGTCTTTGAATTTGTTAGGCTTTACCTACACTTTTGATTCCTCATTTGTTTGTTTTGTTTTGTTTCTTTCTTTCATTCTTTCTCAGTCACATAATTTCTTTCTTTTTTTAAATTTTTATTTATTTCTTTATTTATTTATGGCACCAGGGATCGAACTCACAACCTCGCACCTGCTAGGCAGGCGTTTAAGACACTGAGCCAAACTCGTGGCTCAGTCACATAATTTCTAAAACATTAAATGTAGCACATTCGATACTAAAAGTTTTAAATATATAAATATTTCAACTTTAAGTTATGTAAGGTATATTGTGTGACTCTTAAAAAGCCTTCTGTTTTACAATCAATATTGAGAGATAAATACTTAGCATACATTTGAATAATTCAACATGTGTACTAACCTATGTTCCCCAACATGAATCTGTGATTATGGTGTTTAGTATCAATAAATGTTCATATAAGTATAAATGAGAATAATACAATATATGTCTTCTTTACATATAAAAATTTAGTTAGCATAATGGTATTCACTAGATAAATTTGTTTTTAAATTTATTTTTAAGGAAATAAAATAAATAATAATGAAATAAGTAAAATAAAAAAATAAAATTAAAGTTTTAATTTCATCACCAAAAGGCACATGTAAAGTGTCTAATGGTATTCCTCACATATATTGCCATAGATACACAGAATGTATAAATTTGAATATTATAACATAATTCAAATATATTCTTTTCTGTATGAGTGCATACACTTAGATTACTTTATTTATTGAGCAAATTAAACTGACCAAAAGAAATCACTGAATGCTGTTGATCAAGATTGGTATGTTTCTTGAAGGCATGTTTTGAAAGATTTTGTTAAAGAATGTATGATAATTATCAATATATTGTCTTTATTTGCTTGCTTGCTTATGTTTAAATACTTCAATCCAAAATACCATTAAAATTTTTGGCTACAGCAGGCAAATTATTTTCTTTAAAAATATGTATTAAAATTATTTTGTAGATGATACCTTCTTTAATTTATTTCAAGTAGTTTCTTTTGCTTCTGTGTTATCCAAAATATTTCTCTGTAGTTATTTTTGTTGATCTTTAAATATACTTTGCGTTTATTCTGTCATTTAGGTAGATGATAATATAATTGAATTTGAGTATAGGTGTTTTACAATTCATTTTTATGTTTATTTGTTGAATGTATTATGCACACTTTTAAGTAGGTTTCCAGATGCAATTAATTGTTGAAAATGTGACCTGGTATGCTATTTTCCTTTAATTAAAATTCTAACTTTTTGCTATGTTTGGCACAGTGCAAAAGGCAGATACTCTAAAAAAGAGTGAAAATTAAGTAGCCTCAGCCCAAAATGGAGGCTAGATCTTGGGAATTAGGAAGAATGTTCAAATGGGAAGAGCAAGAAGCAGTGGGGAAAAGGAAGGCAAGGAAGGGACAATGAATCAAAAAAATAAAAAGAATGGGAGGAAAGCAATAGAAACAAAGTTTTGTAAATGGAGAGAAGAAGGATTGAAGGGAAGCGAGGAGGATGGGAAAAACAAGTGAAGATATGTATGTGGTAGTTATGTATGTCAAAAATATATCAGTAAAATCAATTTCTAAAACAGAAGAAAGGCTATGCACAGTAGGAAAAAACAGGAAAAATAATCTCATTCAATATGTATTTTGTGCCTTCATGTAAGAAAATCACTTTGCCATACCTTCATGCAAGTGCTAGTCACCCTTGGTTTACCTAACAACTACAATGTAGAATGTATCATGTTATATGAACGTAAAACTTGAAAATTTATGAAACAGTGAGAAATTCAGAGCAGCACAAATTTTCTAAAAGACTATCTTTTGCCAAGTGTTTTAATGTAGATTAAACCAGGCAAGGTGGATCACGCTTACAATCCTGCAGTGGCTAAGGCAGGAGAAACACAGTGAGTTTGAGGCTACCCTGAACTACATAGGAGATCATGGCTCAATGAAATGAAACAAAACAAAACAAAAAGTAGATTAAGTATTGCTTAATGAAAAGAGAAACTAAATAGAAGTAAACTCTCGAAGCCATGGTCAGTGACTTCTTCACTCTCCAGCTGTTGATTCCTGCTGTACAATGAATCTTTCTCTACATACACAGGCCTAGATATACCCCATTATGTGAGAAAAAAGTTGTTATAAAATGACTGTGTATCAACTTCTAAAATACAGAAACCATTTGTTGTGCTGTGCATTAATTTCCTATGGCTGTCATAAGAAAATACTAGCAATGGAGCAGCTTAAATAACAGCCATTTGTTGTCTAAGAGTTCATGATCAAAGCTCAGTAATGCTGCTTAACTTGATCAGAAGCAAGGTCAACATCAGAGAGTTGACGGGTTTTGCTTTGTTTTGCTTTCTGAAGGCTCTTTCCATGTAGATACTCATCTTCTCCATGTGTCTCCGCATGGTTACCCTCTGTGTGTCTGTGCAGTATTCTTCTGTCCTTCTAAGGATGCTGGTCATACTGGATTAGGGCAACTCCATCATTTTAGTTAACCATAATCATCTCTTCAAAAGCAGTTTCATTCTGAAGTACTATTATGTCTTCAACATATGAACTGGGGAGAATGTCACTCACTTGATTTTGTTCTAGGCTTATCATTAAGCTACTGTTTCATGATTAACTCAGAGTTCTAGGTCTTGCTTCTTACTTTCACTTTCAGACTTTAATTTCAATCTAAATCTGTAACCTCAGAGCTTAGTGTGTCCTTCAGCACAGAGGGTGGTTAGGTCCTCTAATTAAAATCCCCGAGGCACTCTTCCTCACCTTCCTGGTAACCTGGTAACCAGCCACCTTCCCTCCTGTTCCAGATCCTCATCTGCTTTTCACTAAATCCTTGGTCACTGTGGGCAAGATTCACCTTGAATTCTTCGCCAGGAGTTCAAATCCACATCTTCAAAGACCTCAGCTTCTTCTGCTACAGACTCCTATGGATATTCACCATGAAAGTTACTTTATCCCTAAAATTATGAATTCTGTCTGCATTCCCCTTGGTGTTTCAGCAGTATTAATTGAAAAAAATTAAGACTAAAACTATCAAGGGTAGGCTACTAATGCAGAGACCCAAAAAACAAAAATTAACTCATATAAAATGCTAACTTACAATCATTAAACATTCACAGTTCTTTCAAATATTTAATATGTGCAGAAAAGCATATCAAGGATAAGCAAAAGTCTCACTTCGTTGTCAGAATAGTCTTATGAAGGAGGCATTTTTATGTGGAGGACAAACAGGATGGCTCTCCTTGAAAGGAGACCATTTTTCTCCAGGTTGGATAAACCTGTCCCTGACTCCATGCATTGATATGTACAGAGCTGGCTAGGGTATTTCTTTATATTCTCAATTGTCTGATGTGTAGTCTTTAAAGCAATGGAACTCATCAGTGATGCTCTGCCTGTAGCTTCCAACTAGTATGTGTGGGCTAGGCAGAGTGATGCCATGCTGTCAGCTGGGATTGAGACTCAAGAAAGAGGCCTTGATGTGTCAGGGATTACACATCAAAAGTGAAGCATCAACAGCCAAAGCACAAGATACTTCCTCAAGCTGTGTTCTGCAAACTGTTTTTTCTGCATTCCTCTCTCTCGGTGCATATTGCAGAGGGACTATCTCACCTCCTACCTAACCCAGCTCACAGCATTTATACTTCTTGCCATTCTCACAGTCACTCATCCCTGAGCCACTCTTCTCTTCACAAATTAATAAAACCCAGGTTTGGCCCTGGATTCATGCCTTTGTTCCCAAGCCATTGTTCTAACTGGACTCAGAATCCCCTTGGCTCCCCACAACTACAGACACTTGTTTACCTCCTTATTCTTGCCATGGGTTGTACTGGAAGTGGTAGATTGGACTTACTTATTGGAATTCCAATAACTTTTCCCTGGGATTACAAATGTTGGTTCTACCAGACCATGACAAGGTCCAGAAGGGCTTCTTATATTTTTATAATTATTTGCAGAGAGGTGAAAACAGGCTCAGTAACACTGCTTAAGGTAGAGTTACCTCCAAAAGAAATCAGCATACTCTAAGGATCTGTGATTTAACCTTGATACTCTGACCATGGAATACATAAAAAAGTAGCTCTTCCCCCTGTTACTCAGTGTTTCTGTTTTCTGAAATAATATTGATTATCTACAAGGAAAGTTCTACTCACAAAATTATTCACAGAGCAGTTCTGTAAGAATGAAATAGAAACAGTAAAATATTGTCTACTTTATGTAATTAAAATAGGAGTAGATATGCTTCTCAAAGGCCATACTTCACTTGACATCCTCACAATTATGTTTTCAAAAGTACATTTATCACATAGTATTATTTATGTTCAAGTGTATATATTTCTTAATTACCTGACTCCCTAAATACAGTGCATTTGGTTAATTAACATAAAATGAAAGCTAGAACACATTACTACCTGCTTATTTTCTGACAGTTCACTATCATTCAAGCAAAGAAAAGATGTCTAAAGTTAAAGCAGGTCACACTAATCCAGGTATTCTGATATTTTTGGAGTGAACACAGCTAAAATGTAAATATGCAAAAAGTCATTCTCGGGGGCAGCGATGATAACAGTATATGTGTAAATACATGGTTATTATAAAATTTTACATCAAAAGACCCAAAATAAAAAATGCAAACCCTTTCATAAGGCCATGGGGCAGATATACACAGGAGAAGTCTAATTGCAATATATCCTGTAATGGAATCACAGGCTGAGTAGAGCTGATTAAGGTTAATTTGAATCACATCAATTTGAATTAACGTGGCCTTTCTAGAATGAACAGCACCTTACTGCCAACATGATCAATTAGTACTTTTAACTCCATACATCCGCTCAGAAAGGTTAGATTTATTAGGTATCAACATTTTATAATGCAAATCCATGTTACTTTATTTCCTCTAACACACCTCGCCTGAACACCTGAAAACTTTCAGGACAAATGTGTTTCACCGTGAATTGTCTGCACAGTGCAGCAGAAAGGATATACAGGGGGAAACAGGGCCAGATCAGCTAAAAGATAATTTACTTATCTGCAAATGATTCACAACCAAATTTGAGTGACCTAGTTAAGTCAAAATCATATTTTGAGACAAATAACTGCTCCTGTTGCAGTCATGTAATGCATACATGCATTTTAAATTTTAGAGTTCAGAAATCCTATAAATTCTAAGGATAATTTAATCTTTATTTTATGGATAAATACATGCTGAACCCCAGGAAAACAAAATAATTTCCTTAGAGTTACCTACACAACAAAACTGAATGAAGACGCAGGTTCATAGTCTGCACTTCATATCCTGCAACTCCTGCTGAACTGGTTGGTTTGCCTCATTTGGAAACAGAGGCAGACATACATTACTATAAAGATTTTCCTATATTTCTATCAATTATTGCTGTATCAGAAGCCATCTAGACAATGAAATTAACAGGGATGCCCTATCTTATTCTTAGAAAATGCATTTTAAAAAAGTAATCTTTTTCTTTTTTTGTGAACTCACAACCTCGCGCCTGCCCAGCAGGTGCTTAAGCCACTGAGCCAAACTCCCGGCCCTGTTTTTTTGAGACAGGTTTGCACTATATAGTTCAGACCGGCCTTTCTCACATTGTAGTCCAAGCTGGTCTCGAACTCACAACACTCCTCCTACCTCAGTCTCCCAAGGGCTAGAAAAGTAATCTTTTCAATTGGATCACTTTATCCCTAACCACCTTGCTTAATGCACCCCCTGAAGATGTTTAGACACAATCCTGTTTTATTCTTCTAACACTTTTCTCTTGCTCTTCCTCCTAGAATATCCTTCTGTCCTGTGTCTTGTCACTTACTCTAATTTCTATAGTATTATTTGTTGTTAGATGTAGGTGAAATGTTAGTAGATTTTTTTTCTTGTCTATTGCTATTGTTATGGTTTAGATTTAAAATGTCTCTCCAAAGTCTCATGTGTTTGAAATGTGATTGGATCCCAGGAGCACTATCCTCATAGCTGAATTTACTGTTGAGAGGTGGAGCCCAAGTGAAGGAGGTAGGTTAATAAGGGAGAAACCTAGAATGATGTATTCTTATCCCAGGCTCCAGCTATCTCTTGCCTCCTGGACACCATGGATTAAATAGTGTCCCTCGGTCATACCCTCCTAACACCATGCCATTCTGCTCTGGACCCAACCAACCATGGACTCACTTCACTGAAAAATGTGAACCAAAATAAACTTCTCGGTTAGGTAGGTGATGTTAAGTATTTTCTCCTCACCAGTGAAAGCACAGCTGAACAGCCATGCAGTAAATCATCACAACTGGTTGTTCACAATGGCAGAAAATTTCTTTGTTCACGATTCTGCAACTTGAGCAGATAAGCTGAGCTTGTGCGCCTCTGCTTTGCGACATGTCTCACACAGCTCATCTGCACCCGGACACCTGACATGGCTTCCTTGACTAGTCTGTGGCCTCACGTGTATGAATGAAAGGGTGGGGAGCTGGCTGGGCTTATCTTTCTTGATTCTTAGTCTTCTGTTGTCCAGCCACTCTCTGTTTCCAAGGATTGCTGCTCCACCTTATGATAACCGTCTTTCAAGAGGACACAGTAAGAACTATTAGGCCTTTTAAATTCTTGGCCCAAACATCAGATGGAATATCCTCTTCCACTTTCTGTTAATCAATGCAAGGATCTCAATCTGCATTCAAGAGTGAGAGAAATCAAAACCCTGTGTGGATAGAATCAGTGACGTAGAAATGCATTGAAGGGAGGAATTAGTGGCTATCTCTGAAATGCGAGAAGATTGTCTATGACTAAGCCAAGTTCTTCTCTAAAATCATTACCTTTCCTTTTATTCCCACAGTCAGCTGAAGACCAGGGATTCCCCTTCTTAGTTTTCTAGCCCTTCCTTATTGCTTTTTTTTTTCTTTTGTACTGAGAATTGAACTCATGACCTTGCAGTGGCCAGGCAGGTGCTTATGCCAATGAGCTAAATCCCCAGCCCTCTAACCCTTATTGTTATAATATCACATTGCATGAAATATTTTGTGACTGCTTCCTTGCAAGATTATAGGAAACAAGAACATAACCAGTCCCCCCCCGCTTTTTTTTTCAATAGTGGAAATTGAACCCATGGCTTTCTGAGTGAGTGACATCTCCAGTCCATTCTATCATTATTTTTTTATTCTTTTTTTTTTTTTTTTTTTTTTTTTTTTTTTTTTTTTTTTTTTTTTTTTTTTTTTTGGTTTTGAAAGAGTTACCTAGGTGGACTTGAAGTTGTAATCCTCCTGCCTCCGCATCCCAGAGTGCTGGGATCACAGTCAAGTGTCAGCACACCTGGCTATGTATGATTAGTGCATAATCATACTTATGTCACTGGCATTTAGATTATTTTTGTATTTAACAAAGTATTTCCAAACATAACTCAAAATTTAAAAATATTTAAAATGGGAGGAAACATCAAATTCCAAGATCACCATATAGTCTTCTGAAGAAAGTTAAATTTTGGAGCCAGACGCTAATTCGACCAATATGAACACCTCCTGCTTACCTCTAGTTCCTGAGAAGGAAAGTTCTCCTCCTCTACAGAAAGGTTTTGCAAGCAATCTGGCAAGTTCAAAATGTGTCTGATTGCAAAATACCTGGAGAACCGGGCAAAGGAAGAATTCAAAGGAAATTAAGGTGCCACAGAAGAGGATGCAATCTGGATGATGATTACTCAAGGCAATATGCAGCTACAGGAGTTAGAAAAAACCCTTGCATTAGCAAAATCTTGATGCTAGCATTTTTCTGAAGGATTTCCAGATATCCATGTGTTTTGTTGACTTTACGTTTAATGGACACCTCAAAGCCAAGTCGAACCGTTGATACAGATAGCACTCAGGCACAATTTCAGAAGATGCAGCATAGTCTGTCCTGGAGAGCAAAGAAAAGCACAATGAAGCAACTGCCTTGGAACTGAGCAATAAACCTGAGTTCTGAAAATGTTTCTGGCTGTGTCACCAGCTTTCATAAGAAGCAAACACTATTAAACAGCCGGTTGCATGTGAAAAGATGCTCAACACAAATCAGGGAAATCGCATATCCAAACCATAATGAGGTAGCACTTCATTTTCACTACAATGGCTGTAATTAAAAAGGAAAATAAACATTGGTGAAAATGTGGAGGAATTGCTTGGTAGCACTTACCTGCAATTTCAGTGCTCTGGAACCTTCTTGAAATACCCTTCTTCATTACCGGTAAGGGTCATCGAGGTACACTGTTCAACTGTGCTATATAGTTTGATAGTCAAAGGACTCTAACAAGACCATCACTGGCAAATCTGGATCTCTGTTTAAAAGAAATGAAAAAGAACTTAATGAACACATTGAAATATCAAACAAAGCAGGGAAAACTTTAGGCAACTTCTGGGTGAAACTTTCATGATTATGGTAATCTTGTGGATAGAAGTGTATCCAGCAGGAAAATCCCTGATGTATCAGGTTCTTCTCCAGGGACAGGAAAAACAAAGAATTTAAAAGAACACATCAGAGGCAAGTACATCACAACCAGAGTTGACTAAGGATGCTTTTGAAAGAAATTAACTTTATAATATATGATTAATTTAATCAAAGATATGCAGTTGAAAGCTTACGGAAGTTGCTGGGGTTATCAGTCCTACAAACTTAAATCCTGTTCAACAGGACAGAGCCAAGGTGGTTAGATGTAGAATCTGAGGAGATGTAGACAAAATTTTGCAGAATGAGATGTGGTGCCTAGTAAGTGCACTGTAAACCAGAGGAGTGGCATGAACTAATGGCATTTATGAGCTGGATTGCCAAAGCCACACTTCTTGTAGCCTCAGAGTTTACAACAGAAAATACTGAATATCCTTCTGAAAGAGTAATCTACTAATGCAAAATGCTTGTATGAGCCAGCTTTTAGGTTCCTAAATAAGCATTAATATGTTGCAAAATCATCTGACAAAAGGAGAAGCATTTGTGAAGCTTCTGAAAAAAGAATACTTCGGAAATAAAATTTTAAAAAAAGTTAAATTTTGGAACAAGGGTACCCAAAAAGATGTACAGTAACAGTATACCAGAATATTTCTTTTAAATTCACAATATCTTGAAATAATGAGACGAAATATTTTGTAGTGTAATAATCTATTGCTCTAAGTTGAAATACTTGAGACATTTGATATTATTTGTTTTATTTGTAACTCTCTTTTAACTAGAATAACTCATTTTGGGTTCATTTAACATGCGTATCTGGTTTGTATTTATTGTCACAATTATACATTTTCACAAATCCAGATGCTTCTAGAAATCTAGCAAAGACAAATATTGCAGGAAGTAAACTTTTCTTTAGGGCAAACTTTCAATGAAACTTGAAGAGGGCAAATTATTGATCAGAACCCACAGCCTGAGTCTGTGCATTTGAAAGATGTGGAAGCTTCAACTTATTCTAGCACTTCCGTCTGTCTCTCATTTTTTCTTCACTCCTGGGAAGAGTTGTGAACTTGGTAAAAAAAAAAATTAAATGAATTATTTCAAGCAGCAAGCTGACTTTTTGTCAAGTCATTTCTTTTTCACAGTGGAAAATTTTTATTTGTAGCTTTTATTTGTAGCAAAGTAAACTAGTTATGGATGTTATGCAAAGGGAAGATGAGAGGCACTTATCTGAGCTGCTCTGTGTGATAAACCCTTTTTAGATTTTTTACATCAGTTCTATGGTTCATCATCAATACATATTTTGGAGTTAAGTATTGCTACCTATTTTAGCATGCAAGAAAACCCACTCACAAAGAAGTTAATTGACAATCATCCTATAAAAATGGTTGTTAAAAGCTGTGTAATCATTTTTATCAGTCCATGATAATTAAGCTTATCATGTGGAGTTGGTACAGGTCCATAAACATCCCAGTGATGTCTTCCTCTCCTTCCTTCTCTTCCCTCCCCTTTAGTCTGTCTCTTGACCCATTTTGAAAATTACCTACCTATGTCCCTGTTTCCTATTATCTTTTATTTTGCTCTTAAAAATCATTTTAAAAGATATTTAATGCAATTTCCTCTTTTATTAAATTCAGCAGAGGACTCTACAGAACAAATAGATAGCTTTCTCAGGACTTCTAAAAGCACACAAGGAAGAGAATTGAGGATCTGGATATAAAACAGTCTCCAATTCTGAACAAAACTTTTGTCAGTGGGCAGCGTACATGTAAAACTCATACTTTTGAATTGAATAATAATTACAAATAGAAGACATTATATAATCATACTTAAAGATTCTTTAATGTGTCCAGAGTTGTCCAGATATAATAGAAACTTCATTTTCAACTAGGGATTTCAATGAGAAATGGATAAGTGATTACTTTTCCATTTTAGCTTCAGTTCTGTTTATACTCATCAGGATTGAAGTTGTTAGATTGTCAATTAACTTTATTAGTTTTCTATTTCTGTTCATTATGTTGAAGCTTTGAAAAAGTCTATTTGAAATGTGTACCCAGAAATATCTTTTTTTTAAAACTGGAAAATGACTTTGATGTGAAATTTATTTGCTAGACTCAGAATCATGAACTCAATAAATTTACAACTTTTCTCCAATTATTCATATACATAAACCATACGGAACCTTGTAGTAGAGGTGGAAGAATAAGCAAATGAAGGAAACATGGTGCATAGCTTTTTGTTGGTTTGTTTGCCAAGCAGGCTAAATGTAATGCAGTATAGGAAGATGGGGCATCCCCATGTAATCTTGCAGCAGTTGCGGTGAATAGAAGAGATAAAATCCAAACTGGTCACTAAAAGGAAAGTGGAAAATGACAGGAAGACAGTGGTCAGGGGTCCATTCCTTGAGATTTGCCCGTGTGGTTGATACAGGAGAAATATACAATGGTAAACAATGATATGAGTAATCTGTTCCTTCTGAAACACAACTTTCCTGGCACAGGCCATTTTTAGACAGTCTCAGTGTTCAAGTGCCCAGCTTTGGAAAGATTCTAAATATGTCATTACTTACCATAAAACAAAGAAAAAAACTGTATAATATTAACATTACATCTCATGTGTTTTAGTAGTAGGTTTGAGTGTTAATAAAATATCTTGAATATATCTTTTAGCAAACACTAGTTTATGATTTTAAAATATTGACATCTAGTGTTGAAATATGTTGACACAAACTTACTAAAATTAAAATTGTAACAGATATTCATCTGCATTTTGTTTAGCTGCATATGTCTGTTTTTGTTTAAACTTGCATCTGAAGAACATTCTGAGTTTTTCTTCAATCTATTTCCTGTCACTACCATTTAATAATCATGTCTGGTGTTTGTTCATCTTAGCACATTTCATATTCATCAGTGCAAATAGCCTGTCTTTATTTATGTGACTCTAAATAACATTAAACCAGTGCTCCATTCCATTTAGCAAAGAATTGCTGCTCATATGCCTGTAGTTGATACTGTTTTGACAATACATATAATTTATATGTGTGTGTATATATGCACACACTAACATATACACTCGTGTATATAAAATATAAATATAAATATGAATAAATAAACATATATATATTTAACTTTTTGTTATGATTTTACAATGTGTATTTGATGCATACAATTTGACATAACATCATTTGACACAAAAGTACCATAATCATAATGTGACCTAACAGGAAACCTTCATGACACAGAGACAAGGTTAGACCTTGTAGAAAATACAAAGACTAGCCAAGAATAAGATAAATCAAGTTTGCTGGAAAACATTGTTAACTTTTTCATTTGTGTTAGTTTAAGAAATGACTTAATTGCCCCAGGAGGCCTCTGCTGGCTACAGGAGTCTGGCTGCCCTCAACACCCTTCCTCCAATGCCACGGAATGGTGCCACTGGCAAAAGTGTGAGCTCCATCCTGCTCCCTCCATTGGTGGAACTCAGGGCCTGGAGACCTGGAGAAATGCTAGTGACACAGTGGCACCCTGGCTAAGGTATATGTAATGGACTGACGGGACTAGAGGCATAGAAATAGCCTGTGCAACATTAGCAATGTGAGCCAACAGCCGGTCTCTAAACTTTCTTTTGTTGTGTATTTCTTCCTTTCTTTCATCAACTATCTCACTTGACTTTATGGTATTTTAATGCAAGTAAACATTGTCTCTTCTCTTTCTCATTCACTGCAAAACTCCTAGGCCTTGGGCTACTACTGCGCTCAAGACCAGCCTAACTGCATAGCGAGACTCTGTCTCAAAAAATAGGGCTGGGGATTCAGCTCAGTGGCGAGGTTGTGAGTTCCATCCCTGGTACAGAAAAAAAAAAAAAAAAAACCTCCTAGACCTTTGCTTTGGATTCTTCCTTCCTGTGCCCTACAATTACTCAAACCTGGATCATCATCCTGGGCTCTCCAGCCTTGCTCCTACTATATTTAACCTCATTCATTTCTCCATCTTACCCATTATCCTCCTGAATCCCTCCCCCTCCGAAAAAGGGTAAAATCAGTCTGCTAAGTAGAAAACCATTGTACACAAGTTCCTGATATAAGGTGGATTATAGTATATTTCTGTAGACCTTCCTCCTACAGTTATAGATGTGAGGCTAATAGTTACCAGTTTGTCAGTAACCAGGCTGTACTTGAGTTTATTGTTAGTGCCAACTGAACTACTTTAACCAGGATGTCATGCATGCTATAACCAGTTTTGTTCCCTATGTCAACACTGCAATAGTAAATGGTCAAAATCATCACCATAGTCCAGTACCAAAAGAATGGGCCCTAAGTCAAATAGATAACGACTCCTTAGTCTTAATATAGTGGAAAGGTAGATTCTTGGGCTCAGACATAAAAAACAAGAACCACCTACATCTAGAAGACAACTGTAGTGGACACTTCCTAGGAAAGCCTTAATACCAGCGATAAGGCTATCTGACACAAGAAATCTACAAGCATCAACACAGAAAGCAAAAGAAAATACAGAAAATGACAAAAAGCAATCCCAAACACTCAGCCCACACAGGACAAGTGCAGTGCACAAAGAGAGGGAGGAAATTGGAAGCCAACAAATGGAATTCTCTCAAATAGTAGTGGCTGAAGTAAAAAAACAGATGGAAGAGGCCATAGAAAAAGTAATCTCTAAAGTGAAAAAAGATATGGCTATCAAAATAAAGGACATTAAAACGTTCACAGATAAACAAATAGAGGAGTTCAGGAAAATGATGGAAAAGATGAATTTCAACCATAGGCAAGAGATGAAATCAAGGAACTGATCCAAACTGAAATGCAGGAGATTAGAAACTCCACTGAAAATATATGCAGCAGATTAAATGAAGGTGAGGATAGAATATCAGATTTAAAAGACAGGAATACAACTAGCAACCAGGAAAAGGAACTTATCTCAGAAATCACAAGAGACCATGAAAAATCAACCAAACAGCTATAGGATGAAGCAAAGAAAAACAACATAAAACTGACTGGAATCAATGAGAAAGCTGGAGATAGTGCTAAAGTAATTAAAAACATCTTCACAGAAATAATTGCAGAAAACTTCCCCAAAAAGGACAAAAATTTTGACATACAAGTAAGTGAAGCATATAGAAATCCAAATAGCCATGAACAAAATCAATCTACACCAAGGAATGTAATAATCAACATTTCAGATATTCATCACAAGAACAATACATTAAAAACAGCCAGGGAAAAGAAACATATCACTTATAAAGGAAAGCCCATAAGAATCAGAGAAGACTTCTCAACACAAACCGTCAAATCAAGAAGAGCTTGGTGCACTAAAGGAAAACAATCTTCAACCCAGATTGATTAACCCCACAAAACTACCTTTAAAAATTGATGAAGAATTAAGACACTTTCATGACAAAGAACAACTGAAGAAATTTATGGCTACCAAACCAGTTCTATAGAATGCTCTGAAGGACAAATTAGAAAGATGTAATGAAGATCACAACACAAGAACACTAATAGAAAGAAGACACCAGGTAAGGCAAACGATTAAACAAAGAAGAAAGACAGAGAATAAATAACAGAAAAGGAAATGGAAAAGAAAATCCAATGAATATTAGTTATAACCAGACACATAAATCGTCTCAACTCATCAATCAAAAGAATCAGATTGGCAGAATGAATCAGGAATCAAGATGCAACAATATGCTACATTCATAAATCATATTTAACCCAAAAAGAAATTCACAGACTAAAAGTCAGAGGATGGAAAACAATACTCTGTGTCACAGGAACACAGAAAAAAGCAGAGGCAACTATTTTATTTGCAGACAATGCTAACTTTAAGCCAAAACTGATCAAAAGAGACAAAGAAAGTCATTACATACTTGTTAAGAGAAAATTCCAAGATGAAGACATAATAGCCATAAATATTTATGTACCAAACACAGGTTTATCCAATTATATAAAACAACTCTTAACTGACATGAAAAACCAAAAAAGCACTAATATAGATGTATTGGAGGACCCTAATATTTCACAAATAGATAGATCAACTAGACAAAAAAAAAAATCAACAAAGAAATCTTAGAATTAAACCAAGCCTATAAACAAGTGGACTTGGTAGGTGTCTATAGAGTTTTCCACCCCAAAATATCAAAATTCTTCTTAGGTGCACATGAGACATTCTCCAAAATAGACGGTATATTAGCCTGCAAAACATGTATAGGTAAATGTAGAGAAGTGAAAACATTCCATGCTTACTATCTGCCCATAGCGCAATGAAACTGGGAATCGATAATGAAGGGAATCACAAGAACTACATCAACACATAGAAATTAAACAACATCCTTCTGAACAACCAATGCATCACAGAGGAAATTAAAGGTAAAATTAAAGGGTATGTACAATTAAAATATAACGCTGATACAACATACTGAAGTTATGGGATGCAATGAAAGCAATTCTATTAGGGAAATTTATAGCGATGAATGCACACATCAGGAAAACAGAATGAACTCAAATATACAACCTAATGTTGAACCTCAAAATTCTAGAAAATGAGCAAATCAAATGCAAAGCTCATGTGAGTGAGGAAATTATAAAGGTAAGAGTAGAAATTAATGCAGTAGAGACTAAGAAAAAATACAAAGAATCAATAAATTGAAAAGTTGGTTCTTTGAAAGAATACTTTTTTTGAGGGTACCAGGAATTGAGCTCAGGACCTTCCACTCATCAGACAAGCACTGTACCACTGAGCTATCTCCCTCACTGAATAAATAAAATTGATAAACCATTAGCCAACTTTATCAAAAAGAAGAAAGAAAAAACACAAATTCAATCAATTAGGAATGAAAAGTGAGAATTCTCAACAGTTCCCACAGAAATCCTGGAGATCACAATATCTACTATGAGAACCAATATTCTAATAAGATGGAAAGCACAGAAAAAATGGACAAATTTCTAGATACAATCAAACTGTGAAAACTAAATCAAGAAGATATAAAAATTCTAAATAACTCAATGTCAGTCAATACAATTAAAAATGTAATTAAAATTTTTCCAACAAAAAAACCTAGGCCCTGATTGATTCAGTGGTAAATTCTGCAAGAAATTTACAGAGGAACCAGTGCCACTAAAGATTAAATTCTTTAAAGAAATTGAAAAGAAAGCAGTACTTCCAAAATCATTCCTGAAAGCAATGATTCCAAAACCAGAGATGCAACCATAAAAGAAAGTAACAGGCCAAACTTCCTAATGAAAATAGATGCAAAAATTCTCAGTAAGATACTAGCAAACAGAACACAGCAAATCATCAAGAAGATTATACATCTTGGCCAAGTAGGATTTATCCCAGGGATGAAGGAATGGTTCAACACATGCAAAGCAATAAATGTAACATACCATATTACAGAACTGAAGAGAAAAATCACATGATCATCTCAGCAGATGAAAAAAAAAAAGGGGTTTGACAAACTCCAGCAACCATTCATGATAAAAAAAAAAAACCCTACAGAAAATTGGAAAAAATGGTGTTTACCTCAATCTGATAAAAGCCACCTATGACAAACCAACAGCTAGCATCATATTAAACAGTCAAAATCTGAAATCTTTCACTCTAAAATCAGAAACAAAACAAGAATGTTCACTATTACCACTCCTATTCAATATAGGTC
Source organism: Dasyprocta punctata (assembly GCA_004363535.1). Lineage (NCBI taxonomy): Eukaryota > Metazoa > Chordata > Mammalia > Rodentia > Dasyproctidae > Dasyprocta > Dasyprocta punctata. The sequence continues at coordinate 9,406 of RJWM01015621.1, read as the reverse complement.
TGGGAACATTAGCCAAAGCAATTATACAGGAAATAAAAAAAGAATAAGAATTGGAAAGGAAGAAGTTAAATTATCATTATTTCAGATGACATGATATTCTGTATAGAAGACCCCAAAAACTCTGCCAAAAATTTTTCAGATTTAATATTCAAATTAGTAGTGTAGCAAGATGCAAAGTCAGCTCAAAAATCAATAGCATTCCTGTCACAACAAATTCACAATGAGAAATTAGGGAAAGCACGCACTTCACAATATAATCTAAAAAATAATGAAGTACTTAGGATCAGTGTAACAAAGGATGCAAAAGATGTGTACAGTGAAAATTCCAGTACCCTAAAAAAAGATATCAAATAGGATATCAGAAAATGGAAAGATATTCCTTGCTGTTGGGTAGGAAGAACCAACATAGTGAAAATGACCATACTCCAAAAACTGCTGTACATATTTAACATAAACCCAATCAAAATATTATTAGTATAGCTGACAGGTCTAGAGAAATCATTCCTGAAATTCATTTGGCACCAGAAAAGATCTGGAATAGTAAAAGCAATTCTTAGCAACAAAGGCAACTCAGGGGGCATCACAATCACAGACCTGAAGTTAAACTACAGTGCTACTGTGACGAAATCATCTTGGTATTGGCATAAAAACAGGCCTGAGGTTCAGTGGCACAGAATGAAAGATGAAGGTGCAACTCTAAACACACTTAACATTTGACAAAGGAACAAAACATGTTCACTGAAAGAATGATATTCTCTTTAATACATGATGCTGGAAAAACTGGCTCTTCACACACCAAAGACTAAAATTAGACCCATGACTACCACCACGCACTAAACTAAAGTCAAACGGATCAAAGATCTACATATTAAAATAGAAACGTTAAATTTACTGGAATAAAACTAGATGGAAAACCTGAAGACATAGACGTAGGCAGAAACTTCAGTGAATAAAAGCCAGACTGCAAAGCACATATTACAAAGAATCAACAAATGGGATCTCACCTTGTTAAAAATCTTTTGCACAACAAAAGAAATCACAGAGAGAAAACACAACCTACAGAATGGGAAAACTTGCAGTCAGCTGTCCCTCAGAAAAAGGACTTATATCCAGAACACATACACAATTGAAAAAAATCTGAGCCCCCAAATTCAAAGACCCAATCCAAAAATGGGTATCTGAGATGAATATGCACTTCTCAGATGAAGAAATACAAATAGCAAATCAGGGCCAGGAGTTTGGCTCAGTGGCTTAAGTGCCTGCTTGGCAGACACAAGGCTGTGAGTTTGATCTCTTGTAAGGACAATTAAAAAAAAAAAAAAAGAAAGAAAAGAAAAAACAAATAGCAAATAAATACATGAAAAAATGTTCACCTTCATTTGAGAAATGCAAATTCAGACAGCACTGACATTCTATCTCATCCTAGTAAGAATGGCTATCATCGAAAAATCAATGAATAACATGTTGGCAGAGCTGTGGGGAAAAGGAACTCTTCTCCACTGTTGGTGGGAGTGTAGACTGGTGCAACCACTGTGGAAATCAGTGTGTAGGCTCCTTAAAAAACTAGGACTAGAGGTTCCACTCAACCCAGTTATTGTCCTTCTGGGTATTTTCTGAGAACAATTAGCACACCATGCGACAATGATACATGTGCACCCATGTTTCTAGCAGCACGATTGTGATAGCTAAATCTTAGAAACAACAAATGCCCGTCAACTGAGGAATGGATAAAAATGATGTTATTATATATATATATATATATATATATATATATATATAAAATACACATATATATGTATATATATATATAAATAGAGTACTACTCATCCATAAAGAAGGATAAACTTTAGATATTTAAAGGTAAATGAATGCAACTTGAGACCATACTCATAAGTGAAATAAATCAGACCCATATGTGTAAATATCATATTGTCTCACTAGTGTGAGAAACTGAATGAGTAAATAAGATTCAAAATGTACAATAGATATTGTGAATTGTGAAGAACCTGATCAAAAGAAATGACAAATTGTGATAGGGGAAAGGGGAAAGGAAGAAAGGAGAACAGAAAAAATACATTTCTACACATATAATTAAAATAGTTACACAGCTAGTTCCTCTTATTTCACTAACGAGAACAATTTGTACTACCATTGCTTGAATGAGATATCATGCCTATATCATACACTCTGAAAAACTACTACGTATTAATTATTATAACTTGTACTAACCTTTTTTCAAGTTCTGTTTTACTGTTGTTTTTTATTTTTTCCCTTTAAAATAAAAAGAAATTACTCAAATTTTTTAGTCTAAATAATTTTAGATTTGAGAAAATTAATTTTATGCTAACAGCTTCTGATTATTAAATTCCTAAGATAATTGCTACTTATTGAACATCCCTTGTCTCTAAAACCAAATAATGTGACTGGAATGAGTTCTCCAAAATACAAAGAGAAATTCTGAAGAGCTCTTTTAGTAAGATATGCTCTATTCTCTATGACCTGACCTCTTTTAAGTCTCACTTTTCCTTTCTGTTTCAAATAGCCTCTTTTACCCTCTGACCCAAATATAGCTTGCTTTACTAGTTGAGCATCAAAATATTTGAATAGTGTATTGTCCCTCTGTATTTTTGTCCATGCTAAAACTTACAACTACAGTATGTGAACTATATTGAAATATACAGTGGTACCTCCGCTTATGAACTTAGTTAGTTCCACCATTCTGGGGAAGATGTCCGTGTTTGTGTTCACGTGGAAATATGTCTGTGGTCCTGTTCATCATCTGATGTGAAGTTCAATATTTTGCCAAATACTTCTGTTTGCAAACAAACTGTTCAGAAGCATTCGTGAACCAGAGTATTGCAGTACGTTGAATGATTCAGTTCCACCTTTATATGGATATTCTAGTACAGGAGAATGGAAACTGAAGATATTAAATTCCAGATAGCATTATTCAAAAGGAGTGTGAAAGAGCAAAAACAGAGTCACAATGCTTTGCACCCCTATCAACGTGGCTTGTTATTTACTTCAAAATCACTTGAACCCCTGTGATTTTATGATTTGCTCATAGATTAGAGTAGTAGAAAATCTGATGGAAGTGGACACTTAAAGAGGATTGAGGTTTTCTCTTATTTTATTGAAATGCCTGGACTATTAAGTCCAGGCATGGCTACTGTGTGATAAAAGATTACACAGAGAGGGAGCCCAGTTGACTCTAGATGCCCAGCCATCATGATGCAGCCAATCATGGCTGACCCAACACTTAGCAGCAGAGGCGTGAGTGAGTTCAAGTAACATCAGCTGCATCTGGCTGTCCCAGAACTGTCAGTGAATCTAATTGAAATTCCTGACCTTCGCAAATACAAGTCAAACTTTTAAAGCATTAAATTTTGGGGCAGTTCTTATATTAAGAATTTTCTAATAGAGGATTCCCTAATCCTGATATTGAGTTCTATTAGGTACTATATCTTTAAGATTCAAAAGGCCTTTAGGTTAGAGAGAAAAAGAAGTTAAAATAGTGAGCAGGAAGAAATGTCCTTAGAGACAACAACAGTGAGTTGCATTGTCTGCTGTGAAGAGGTTTGATTTACATTCCCATGGGAAGGGAGTCTGAGAGATGCCAGAATGGCACTTCTCTTTAGGAAAGAGAAATCACAAGTAGTTTCCAAGCATGGTTTAAGAGCAGCTTTCAGTATGCATGTCAACAGTTTCCCCAAGGGCTGGCAGAATCAGAAACATTAGTTGGGAGCTTGAGTTGGTATTCTAGTAACCCAGGGAGAGCACCCTAAAAGCTAAGGCTGTGAGGTGGACAGTTCTCCTGGGAAGGAAGACAGATGCAAATGAGACTTTAGAATTTTTGCTCAATTTTTATTCATATGTTGGCAGTAGAAAATGGCTACATTAACTGTAGGGAATTGGTGCATGTGCGTAACATTTCAATTGCCTTATTTCTCCACACCTTCCTCAATACCCATTTTAATTTTTCAGCATCAGATTCATTAATTTATCTTATAAGAACTTGTAAAGTTAATTACCATATATACAGATTGAAAACCAGACTAATAGGCCAAAAAATATACATATGTAAGACAATTTTACTAAGTCAAGGTAAACTTTTAGATTTCCATGCTGGATTACAACACCTTCTGTTCTTTTTTCTTTTTCTTACTGTCTTTCATTATTTTATAATATGTAATAATTACACAATTTTTATGTATGAGAAGCCAAGCTTAAGCTCTGTATCTGAGTTACTTCACTTAATAGTATGGCCTCAGGGTACATCCATTTTCTTACAAATGGCTCTAGTTTCGTTTGTGGAAGGTTAGTACTCCATTGTGTACAAATATCACATTTTTAAAACTTCATTCATTTTTTGATGGACGTATAGGAGGTCCCCAAGATTTAGCAATTACAAATTGTGCTGCTATAAACACGGGTATGCGTATGTCGCTTGGTCAGGTGTCTTTAACTCTTTTGGGAATAACTTAATCAAATGGAATTTTTACATTTATTTATTTATTTGTTTTTGGAGGAATCTCCATACTGATTTCCACAGTAGTTAGATCAGTTTACAGTTCTATAAAAAATGTAGAAAGATTCCTTTCTCCCCACACCCTCACGAGCATTTGTTATCACTTGATTTCTTGTGGTATCCATTCTTTCTGGAATGAGATGGAATCTCAGTGTTGTTTGAATTTGCAAAAAAGGCCAGCGATGTTGAACATTTTTTCATGTGTTCTTGGCCATTAGTATTTCTTCATCTGAGAAATAACTTTTCACTTTAGATGCCCATTTTTAACTAGGGCTTTAAGTTTAGGTGTTAAATATTTTGAGTTCTTTATATATTCTAGATATTAGTCTTCTATTTGAGGAGTAGCTGACAATTTTTTTCATTCTTTATGTCATCTCTTCACTTCGATAGTGGTTTCCTTTGCTGTACAGAAGCTTTTTAATTGGATCTGATACCATTTTGTTGATTTTTGGTATTCTTTCTTGTGTGAACAGAAATTTGGAATCGTTCATTCCAAGAAGCTGTACAGTGCTTCCACCTGCATCATAGTAAGAGCCCAATGAATTCTATTGTATAGTTGGAGGCAGAAATCATGCCAACAGGGTGAGAAAAGACTGTACAAGGATAAAATCAGAATCACACCCATTTGCCCATAGAGCAGACTATTGGATGTATGCACACACAGAATCCTGAAATCCTTCCATCTCACCATCACCAGTACTTGGTATGACTGAAGGCCGCACTGTCAGAGCCGTCAATCAGATTGTTTACTGCACAAGAAAACCGCGACGCAAGCGTGCTGCACCCACACTTGGATTCCCTCCGTCTCCTCCTGAGACTCCAGATGGCTTCCCACCTTTGGTCTTCCACTTCAGGCAAAGGAAATGAGGTGGGGAGTGAGATAATAAAACACGAAATTCACAAAGCCCTCACTCTTGTGAGGTAGGAAGAACATGTTCAAATGGGGGGGGGGTGGATAAAAAATGAAAAAAGAAGGAAAAAATGAAAACAAACTTTTGTAAATAAGGAAGAGAAGAGGGGTTGAAGGGAGAGAGGGGACTGAGAAAAAAAGAAGTAATATGTATCATGTACAGGCACAAATTCCCTAAGATGAATGTCATCATTATATCTAAAATGCATCTATGAACTTAATTATTTATTTTTTAATTAAAAATTATTAAAAGACGAGAAGGGAAAAAATGAGGCATTACTAGAGTAACCAAAGGCAATACTATGTGGAGAACATGAAGAGTTTCTGATCAAACATATATAATACTTAATTTGTCACTATGCATACCTAATTTATAACTGTTATATTACATTGATGATAATCATTCCTGTTTCTCTTTCAGTATAGCTCAGTGATGTTCCTTACAAAAAAAATGATCATAACACTTAGTACATTGTTTTGTAAACCTATCTGCTTCTGGCAGTCAGCTCTGAGTAAAGCTAAGGACCATACATTTTATGTTTTCTTTCTCATTTTCCATTATGGCATTTGATTCAGTGGGCACTGAATAGACACTTTTTTCTGACTTGTCTAATAAGCATATAAATGATATGAAACGCTTTGGAAATTTTAAAGATTAAGTCCAACTTTCCATAGTGCTATGAATAACTCCAAGGTAATGAAATTCAAAGTAGAGATGATTGTGGAAAATTTCCAGGAATTACAAACAAAAGAAGGGAAACAAAACTTATAAAATTTATTGGCACTTACAGGCAATGTGGTAATAATTCATTCACCTGTATTATCCCTACCCTCTCACAGAAAAACAAACAAAATAGCCAATGAAACAAAAAGACAATATATCAGTAACAACAACAAAAGCATTTATAATTAGATGTAGTCCCTAAATTTTTTTTAATAGAAACTTGGAAGACAGTGGCAAGGGCTGGGGTTATGATACAGAAGGTTTGACTCAAAAACGTGAGCACGTGGTTTAAGCTAGAACCTATTTTCAACAATTGTCCTATTGTTTTATATTCTTAAAATCTACTTTTCTCCAATCAATTTAGCCTTGGAACTCAAATTCCATCAGTATCTTCAATCCAACCTTCCTCTCCTGAACAAAGTGATGAAAAATAGCATCAGATGCCTGAATTTTTCTAAAAGAAACGTCTAAATTTTATAGGTATGTTTTCTGTATAGTCTCGTTCATTTAAGAAGAAATTAATAATTTAAGAATATATTGCTTCTTTCAAATTCCTGAAATTCTATCTGTGGGTGTGGGCATGTGTGTCACTAGACTAAACACCCAAAAACTCAGTCCCAAGCTGCACCCTCAGCCATTTTGTATTTTATTTTGAAGTACATCTCACTAAATTGTCCAAGCTGATTTTGAATCATGTTCCTGCCTCAACCTCCCAGAGTGCTAATGTTATAAGTGCGCACCACGTCACACAAAATCTATAAAACTCTATAAGAAAAGTTTCTATGTTACCTGCATGCATATCATATAATAGAAATTCAATATTTATTATATACACTAATTGGCCTAAATTCATTTGGCAAATGGAATTATTTTAATATTTTGCATTTAACAAGGAAGATAATAGAATGAGAAGTCACTTTCGCACTTCAGTTTGCATAATCTGAAATGCTGACCTTTCCATACACTTTCAGAAGAACCTAAGAACATACACAACGAAATATTTTTCTCCCATCTTCTGCATCATATGATCTGTCTTGTATATGCAGGACAAGAAACTGTGTGTTGGACTGTGAATGCAGTTGACAACAGATGAATGTGGATAAAAAGAATTCTTAAAAAGTCCAGAGGTATCTAAAGTAATAACCTAGATAATGTTTGCAGTTTTCCAAATGACAGTTATTGGACATTATGCTATACTGGAACACGACTTTTGTGGCAATATATGATATCCATTATATATTTATTGGTTTATGTGCATTCTATTGTTGCTTGTGACAGTCATTGGCACTGATGAATTCTGAACACTGAATAGATGCAGAAAGACACTGCTACATGTGGTCAAATGAAGGCAATATTGTTATCATTCTAGTAATTACTATTATTTACCATTGCCTGTATATCTCCTTTTTAATATATCCAAGAAATATCAGAACATCGCATTTTTCTACATTATGTTAGAATTTACGTTTAACTTTTGCACAAATTGCTTAGCTAACTGATCTAGCTCAAGTATCTAGAATACAGCCTGCATATAATGGGAGATAAATGGATAGATAAATGAATGAATGAGTACATTATAAACTAGATTCAGGCTATAGTCAGTAATGGTCCAAATGTTAGAAATTATATCCCCTTAGTTTTTCAATTTATTTGCATTCTGTATTTTCTGTTGTAAATATAAAAGATTAGTTTAAATATCTATTGAGACTGCATTTTGTAACCATTAAAAAAGAAGAAATACAGATATGCGGAGGAGTTTTGAAAAACAGGGAAAAAGATGAAAAAGATAATGTGGTTTTGTTCTAAGCAAAATGCAAATCACTTTGCTCAGTTCTTGATCTTGCTTTTCTTGCTTTTCCTCCCCTCTAAAATGCTAATTCTTCAAATTCAGTCCTCTTCAAGAAGAGTGACTCCTGTGTGTCATACTTGGACAGCCAGAGAGACATAAAACAAAATTGATTGACTCTTTTTTCTTGTTTTATTCAAAGAATGCATTCTTATTTTAATTATCATGGCCTATTAAACTTACCATATTCAGCTCTAGAATTTCACTTATGGATCTCAAATGTGTACTTTTAAATTCAAATCACTGAAGCCTTAAACCAAGCTACAAGCTGTAATCAGAACATTATGAACTTCAACTAAGATGTTCTCTCTCAGAGATTTCACATATTCAACTAAGATATATAACAGATATCATATATACTATATGTGCATATGTATATAAAACACTTTTAGGAAAATACATATTTTTTCAAAGCAAGACACATTTTTCCCCACAAACCTATTGCTTTGAAGAAATCCTAATTCTTAGGATTATTTTCTATGCAAATTTAAAATTAAATTACCTATTAATAAGGGGAATGTTTTTCTTTCAAATAAAATACAAATAACTGAAAATACTTTAGAAAATTAAAATCAGTAAAACTGCAAATGAACAAATTATTTTTTTCTTATTTTAAAGACTAGGCCTGCATCCTCTGAAGAACTGACTTAAATTTGAGCACATTAATGTAACTTGGGCAACACTTAGAAAGCACAGTGTTTGTGGAAAACGGTGTGGTATTAAAAGTTAATATTCATTTGCTAGCTTTTTGTCAGTCTATTTGGCAGTTTGTAGCATATATTTTTTGCATTATTACCTAATACAAGAGTGAGATGGTACTGTGAGACAGGAGTCATAAATATCAGGTGAAAGCATAGTTTATATTCCTAACAAAATGCCATTCTGCTGACTCAGAGAAAGCACCAAAGCTCTGCTTTAAATAATCCTATTTTTGAACTACTCTGCACAGGGGAGCAAAAATAAGGATTGGCTTTATTTTTGTTCTTTTCTTGAATAAAACGTAACATATAAATGGCATCATTTACACATTTGAAGATCAAATCATAACTGTAATTCTCTCAGCCTCTTGCATTCCACCATTGTACCATAGATGGAAAGTGTTCTTTGTTATCGTGAATTTATCATATTGATGTAATTGAATAAAGTAAGGAACAGACTGTGTACTGGGACAAATCTAGTTTTGAAAACACAGGAAATAAAAATAAACAACCAAAGAGTTTCTATTGTCAAAAATTTAGATCAACTACATTGGTATTTAACTTTCTTTCCATGATTCTATATGGAATTCATAATTGCTTATCTGGGTAAAATAGAAGGAGCTGTAGATAAAATTACAAATGTAATTTTGCTCATAATGTTAATACTTCTTCATTCATTACTGCTTTCTACTGCATTTTT
>RJWM01015620.1:0-47340 GCA_004363535.1 Dasyprocta punctata | reverse complement strand
GCAGTCATCTATGCCTGAATGGTGGGTACAGGTTGTTTCTTTGAGGGTCACCCATGGGGCAGCTGTGGTGAGCATGTTTGGTGTCAGAGTCCTTTTGGACCCTTCAGTCAAGGAAAGAGAAAGATGCACTTGGTGCTTGGGGGTGGCTGCCAGTCTTCTGGAGCATTCACCTGGAGAATCGGCCTCCTCCACTGAAATGGAAGGAGGGTCCAGGGATTAACTTCTGCAAAAAGAGTGAAACACACTGGCACGGCATCAGTACAGAGACAGTAGATGAAAAAGGATGGAGAGAATGCCTTTTAAAATTTTTATAGCAATAGACTTGTCATCCAAAAAGTGTGCTATGGAGAAGATACATTTCTGTCCAAATACTTTGCCAAGAATCTACAAAGATTTCAGGGAACAATTACCTTTAGGAAGAATTTTGAAAAACGCAGAATTAGGACAGAGATGATCAGACATTTGGAGAAGACACATGAATGGGCAAAACTTAGGAGGCAGCAGAAATAAAACCATCCCCAAAATGTGCAAAAATCACAAGAAGTACAAGGGAGTACAAGGGAGTACCCACTGGAAAGTACAGCACAGAGCTTGCAGGATTAGAGCGGGGATGAGCACACGCAACGCTCTGGGGAAGTGCTGGACAGTGTGGAGGGGACAGTGACAGAAACACGGAAGACGGCAGCGGGAGAACAGCTCACGGGAAAACCTGCTCTCCTAAGGAAAACACCAAGACAGTAGGAGAGGGCCAACGCTCATGGGGAAACTTTTAAGTAAGGCTCGAATCCATGTGCGTGGAGAGCACGTCGTGTAGGACAAGGAACTGGAGCAAAACGACATGGCCCGGAAACAGCCTAATAAACATACAGCCCGTTGGCGATAAGATGACAGTTTCATACCTCCGCGAAAACATCTCACTGGCCTCTGAAGTCTTTTTTATGGCACATTCTAAGAGACAGTGGAATGACATATTCAAAAACCTCAAGGAAATAGTGCTGTCCCAAGTATTTCATGGACAGCTAAATTGCTTCTTATTGATAGAAGATGTGCGTTCTTTTAACATAGAAGAGCTTTATCTTTACTCTAAGACCCATCTGAAGCAACTAGACTCATGAACTTCAGCTGGCAAGGAAGTGGCTGAGGAAAGACAGGCACTTGTTATCAAGGGGAGCAGCAGGCTAACGGTACAACAATACGATGGCCCTGCAGTCTGGCAAGCACCTTCCCCAAATGGGCCACTTCATCCACATTTCATCATGGACACAGGCACAGTGATTTTACCGTGTATATAATATAATACATTATAATGTAATATGACTATAACATCATTAATGCTGTGGCCATTAACAAATGACTTCTAGAAAGAGTTAAAATCTGTCAGTGAAAGTAATAAACTTAGAAGAGAAAATAGCAATGTATTTAGTGAGTTTTGAGCAAATGGTTTGAATGAGATATTAACGTCGCCTCAATTTTCATGAAATTCATGAAACATTCAGATTGATAAATGTGATACAATGTGTGGATAGGGCAAGTCTTGGAAGCAACTGCTTTATGAACTGAATCAATATTTTATTTGTACTTCATCCTTAAGAAAAAATAATTCGTTACGACGAAAACGGAGGGCAGAGAGTGAAACCCATTTGGCCTTAATGTTACAGAGGCAGGGCCGGGATTTAGCTCAGCGGCACAGGAACCTGCTTGCCAAGTGCGAGGTCATGAGCTGGATCCTCAGTCCCAAAAAGAAAACACAGCAAACAAACAAACGAAAACCTAGTAATGCTACAGAGGCAGAAAAACAAAACAAAACAGAAAAACACTCCTCCTAGCCTAAGACTCTACAAGAAGGCCTTTGAAAGCTCAGTGACGCTCAGGAAGGAAGACCGCAGTCCTAAGGGTGCCCAAGGAGAATAAATTCACAGCGTCCCTGGGGAACAGCTGGGAGCGGCGGCGCATGTTTGTGGGGTGAGTGCCGGGAGCCCGGAGAGGGCAGACATGGAAAGGAGGCGCGAGCCTGCCTGGTTGGCGCCACGGCGTTTCCTGGTGGCAGAGAGAGGGGGCTTTCCAAGCCCCAAACTTGGCCTTGCGGGCTCCTCGTGCTCTGCGCGCCCAGCGCCCACCCAGCTGCGCTCCAGCCAAGAGTCACGGGGCGCTCCCGCCTTGGGGAAGTGAATTAATAAGATGCAAAGAAACAAATTGCGACTTTCAAAAGCTTAGAAGTTAAGAAAACGCGAGAGAAGGAAAGCTGGACGAATCAGAGCTACCGGAAGGAAGTCCCTCTGTTTTTGTTTTTGTTTTTTATTTTTATTTCTTTTTATTTAAGCTGAAAAAAAAGACACATATGACAAAGACAAAAAAACAAAACAGACAAACAAACGACTAGAGTAAATACACAACAGTCACATTACAGGTTTACAAAACAGGATGATAGAAACTTGACAATGCTTGCAATATTGCTTATCGTTATCTTTAAAATGGTTGTTTATATTAACAGATATAGACATGTAAAATTGAGCTAATCGTATGAGTGCTAATTCTTTCTCAATAACGAATACACTCAGCAGTGTGTTCGTTTTAGCTTACACACACATAGATACAGATTTATATCTTTTCCTTTTCCCTTCCCTCTTTCCTCCTTTTCCCTTCCCAGTTCCTTTTGCTCTTCAAGCTGTTTTTTACCCTTACATAGTATTTATTATAGATTTTGGATCATATATACTTTTTCAGTTTCTTACACTAGGGAGACAATATGGTATTTACACATGTGGATTTGATTTATTTCACTTATGAGTATGGTCTCAAGTCGTGACCATTTACTTATAAAAGTCTCAATGCAATCTTTCTTAATAGCTGAGTAGTACTCCACTGTGTAAAAATACCACATCTTTTTTATCCATTCTTTGATTGATGGGCACTTGGGTTGTTTCCAAGATCTGGCTATTACAAATTGTATTGCTATAAACATGGGTGCACAGATATCACTGTGGTATGATGTTTTCAGTTCTTCTGGGAAAATGCCCAGAAGAGGGATAGCTGGGTTGAATGAGATCTCTAATCCTAGCTTCTTGAGGAATCTCCACACTGACTTCCACAGTGGTTGCACCAGTCTACACTCCCACCAACAGTGGAGAAGAGTTCCTTTTTCCCCACAGTCCCTCCAGCATTTGTTGTCGCTTGATTTTTTAAACTTGGCCATTCTTTCTGGAGTGAGATGGAATCTCAGTGTTGTTTTAATTTTCATTTCCCGAATGACCATTCAGGAAATCCCTTTGGATAAAACGCCTCCAGGACGGGCGGAGGAAGGCCCGAGGGAGCAGCGGGCCTGGGGAGACAGCGGGTCCCCTGCTCGCCCTGCCTCAGGGCTGACCGTAGCGGCCTCGAGAAAGCCGACAGCATTTTCTACCCCGTGCTCCGGCACAAAACCAGCGGAACTCTGTTCCTGGGTGCCACAGAGCCAAGCTGACGACCCACTGCTCCTCCCGAGGTCCCGCGTGGCTCGGGAGCAGTGCACGTGAAAGCAGAGAGAGATCCAGAACCACGTGGACGCAGTGAGATCGGGGCTAGGAGTCTGTCCGAGGCACAGGCCTTCGGGGCGGCAGCGCGGGAAGAAAGCCTTCCCTCCGCGAGGTCGCGTGCTGTGGGCCTCGCGATCCAGCTGCAGCGAGGAGCGCAGGGAGAGGGCCTGCTCCGGGAGGGGAGGGGCCGCTTCGTTATCCTCGCAGCTGCTGCGTTCCTGACGAGAGCAGTGTTATCTTCTTACTTCACCACGCTCACGGACGCGCGGGGAGCTGCGGAGAGGGCGTCCACCGCAGGAGGCGTCCTCCACGCCGCGCTTCTCTGGGACGACCCCTCGGACGACTGCGCTGCAACAGCAAAGCCAGAGCAGTGACGTCCACACCAGCTGTGCTGTAGGAATAAACTTTAAAATGCGCCATTTTTAAATACACTTTTATAAAACTATATACCTGCTTTTTAGACACAAAGAAAAGTTGCAAAGATAGTGAAGTTTCTACCTCCAGCCTCTGTTACTAGCATCTCGTTGGGACGGCACATTTTGTCAAAACTAAGTAAATATTATTGATACATTGCTTACTGATGTCCACACTATATGAAAATTTTCAACATCTTCACCAAATCTATTTTTCCAGTTTGGGTGACTATATTACATTTAGTATTTTTATCTTCTAAGTTTTTCTAAGATTTTCCTCAACTTTTCCTTGTTTTGATGACTTTAGAAGTTTAAGGAGTACTGGTCAGACACCTTGTAGAAAGACTCAATTTCAGTGAGTACGATTGTTTTATCACAGCTATGCTGGAGTTACAGAGTTTTAAAAGATCACAGAAACAAAATGTCACTTTTTATGTTACAAATTTTGAGGAGATGGAGAGAAAACAAAGAAGTACAAACTCTTCTCATCACGTGTGTCAGAGTACACACCGCGGACGTGCTGTCTGTATTAATATTAACTTTGTTCATCTGACCAAGTCTATGTTTTCCTGTGTTTCTCCAACAGAAAGTACCTGTCTTTCCCCCTTTCCATAATAAATTATTTGAAGAGACATTACTATGTGCAGCTCACTTTGGGGAAAGTTACACTCTACCCCTCTTAGGACGTCTAGCTATTATATAAATCATTTGGAATTGCTCTCCTGGGAGATGGAAAATTTGTTTATTTCCTTCTATTTACCTACTGCTTTATCAATGCAATCAGCCTATCAGTTATTTATAGTCATATGGGTGTGTAGGTATTTTATTTTATACTTTCAGCATATAATCTAGTACTACTATGTTTTGATGCTCAAATTGTTTTCTCTTTGACCACTGGAAGCTCTCATATGTGGATCCTGTGTAATTTGACAAGGCCCCATCACTGTGAAATTCTTTAATATTTATAAAGGTAAAACAAAATTTAAAAATGAAACAGTAGGATATGTTATTAAATAATAAATTAAAAATAACATATGCATATGTTATTTTTAAAGTAATTACTCAGAGTACAAGATATGGGTATTAAAATTTTCTCCAATGGGTACTAGCACAAACCTTCCCTATCAGTGAACTAGGAGACACTAATAATATGACTGACTTGCTTTTATTTCCCTTTTTCCCTTCTTTCTTTTTCCCTTTCCCCCATCCTAGTTCCTCTTTCCCTTTGAACAATTCCTTCCCTCTCACAATTTCTATTATACATTTCAGACTTTATTCACTCTTTTAGTTTCTCACATCAGGGAGACAATACAGTTCTTACATATGTGAGTCTGATTTATTCCACTTATGAGTATGGTCTCAAGTTGCATCCATTTACCCATGAAAGTCTCAAACTTACCCATTGTATAAATAGGCCATATCTTTTTTATGAGTTCCTCAGTTGATGGGCCTTTGGGTTGTTTCCAAGATCTGGGTATTACAAATTGTGCTGCTATAAACCTGGGTGCACATATTTTGCTGTGGTATAATGTTTTTAATTCTTCTAGGAAGATACCCTTAACTTCTTGCACTACAAGATTCTGCAGGATTGTCTTTTTTAATTTTCTGTCCCACCCCTAGAATGAAACTCTGGTTCTTTCATTGGAAAATAATGTAGAAACAAAGATCTGTGTGCTGGCTGTTCCAGTTGCTACCAGATTGTCATTATTTTTAAGCCCTTTCAACTGAAAAGCAAGGAATTGTGTGTGCGCTCTGGTTGCCTCCTACCCATCTTATCGGTGACAGGTGACAGAGGGAGCCCCTCCCCGCCATGGGTAGTTTGAAATGTTGAATACATGACACTCCACAATGACAAAGGAGATAAATAGACAGGAATTTATTAGTCACACCAGCTGATGGGAGGAGGAGGACACAGCAGTGCGCTCAGTGGTACAGTGAACATCAGGGACTGTGGGAAGCAGGCTCCGAGCAGAAGAAGGACAGGTGCTCCCTGGCCCGTGAAGAGACTGTGACTGTTTTAATAATCCCATGTGCTGCCCAGATGAAACCTGCTTGACACGCTTAGCGGATTGCTGGGTGAAGCAATGACGACCGCCCACTCTGCGGAGCTGGGGAGCACATCCCCCGGCCACTCGCTCCTGAGCCCCTGTACTCCTGTTCCCTTGATCTCGCAACCCCCTTTTCCAGCAAAAGAGCTACACTGACCAGCAGGGACCACAGCCTCAGAGGAGGGCGGTCCCCTGGCAGCGGTGCTGTTGGTCACTGATCTGCTGATGTCCTCTTCCAGTTCGCTACTGATCAGAGCAAAGGCTTTGCAGACGGCGTTAGTGGGCGGAGCAAGCCGCTAACTCGCCCAGGACAGCTTCCTTCTGAGACGGTGGTGTGAGCAGCTCTCTCCTCCTGCACCTTCTGAACGGACTGTGCTTTCTCTCCCATAACTCTGCCAACTTCCTTTCCATGCATAAGTAGCCGGATGGTGAGAGTGAGACTTAAGCCACCTTCAATCACACCAGTGTCCATGTCCAGTATTACGAGGAGCTGGACTTTGAGTGGTCAAGTCTTTGGTCACTGGTGGGGGTCAAAGTCAAAAACTGTGGGCAAGGTGACTAAGGGGAAATATGGAGGGGGCAGGAAGGCAAGGGGGACCCTGTCTGTGGGCAGAGGAAGAAGGGGTGGAGGAGGAGAAGGAGAGGGAGAGGGAGGCGGTGGAGGAGGGGGAGGAGGAGAAGGGGACTCATGAATTTTTGACTCATGTATTTTTCTGTTTGTCATGAAAATGTAAGAGTGGAATATTAAGACATTATAGTTTAGTTTTATAATGTTAGGAATTTTTCAAAAAATTAGAAGGTTGGAGTTTTTTCTTTGCGAATAAAAAAAGAGATAAAATCTCTTAAATGGGTGAATATACTGGGTATGGATGGTCTAACTGATGGAGAAGCTATCCAGAAAGGAAGTCTTTGTTGCAAGGTGGCAGAGCTTGCATGACTAGAGCTAGGACCTCGTGATGACACACCTTTGCTGCTTTCAAAAATAACTTTTAAAAAATCTTCTCTTCACAGTCTATTGACACGTTTTCTTCTCTACTGTATTTATTGAAGCTGTATCCCTATACACACATCCACATCTATTGTACTTTCGGTTAACGAGCCCTGCTGTTAGCAAAGAATTCAGTTCACTAATGGAAGTGTGCAGCAAAAGTTTGCTTTCATCACAAACTCTACATCAGCTGACAAACGACCCTGGTCATCTTTTCCACACAAATGCAGCCATCTCCCCCAAATTGTAAGGCAGCTTAAATTCGTAAACAAAGGTACCACTTTACAGGGAAATAGAGATACATATTAAAGTTTTTCTTTTCATAGTTTAATTGTGATTTATATCTATTTTAACTTCAAAAGTACTTCTGAATATGAACTCACAGTGCCATGCTGAAAAAAAGTCTCTATTCTAATGTCCATTATTTTTAAAATAAGATCATAAAAATGTTCAAAAATGCCAGCTAAACTCTTATGATAAAACACTTGAAGAATTCCATAATATTTCAAATAATATTTATACAACTTGATGGTCTAGCTGAAAGACTAATATTTGTGGCCATATATATATATATATATATATATATATATATAATACATATTTACCTTGATGGCTAGAAGTGAAGAATGAAACATTTACAAGCAAAAAGGCCAGCAACCTCTAAAACAATAAATCCCTGTATTAAAAGTGTTATTTCAAAGCTATATCGGGTTATATTTTTATTAGTTTAATAATAAAATTCGTATTTGAGTAGCTATGGGGCAACTTCAAGGGGACAGCAGGACTAAATGAAGTTCTTTTAATAATCATTTAACTAAGCTCTTTTGAGCACATAGGAGGCTTTGCCTTGTGTTCAGTGAGAAATAAATAGAAGGGATGTAAGTTGAGAAGAGATTTAAATTCTTCTCTTCAGGACTTGAATTAAGTAGGGTAATAGTGGCGTAAGATTTCCATGTTGGACTGACATGCTGTAAATTTTGGGACTATTTCAGAAAGATACATCTTACTAATTTGTTATACAGCACTAACTCAATTCAGACATGGTTCTTCTGCTCCCTCTGCTTAGTAGGAGGCTCCCTCTTCCGTTCCTGTTTTCATTCCTAGATTCTCACATACATTCATCATACATGTATACATTTGCTCTCAATAAGGAACAAAGGGACATGGGTACCTAAATGCGAAATAGAAGTCATAATGTGGGCAGGTGTGCGAGCCGCGATAGTCTGGGAAATTTCAAAAGTTTCTCTGCAGACATTGAGTGTTCAATATTATGGATCTTTGACAAAACACTGGTCCTTATTCTGGTTGCATGAACTGCATGTTTCCCACTGATTCCAATCAAGGTTTCGCAGGTGTTGAAAATGTGCAAAGAGGAAAACAACAAACCTCACTGCATACTGTATTGCTTGTCTCCTTTAGAGTCCTAAAATTATCATCTATAATTGTGACATCACGATTGATAGCAAGTTATGAAACATGGCTTCTCTTCATGTGAGAGCTTTGTCATAAAGAGTTCATTTTATCACTGAAGACAGACAGTAATTCATAAAAGGCAAGTTGGAAAACATATTGAGTTAATTAATTTGTCAAAATACTATCAACTTTATTACTTTGTGTAGCATACAGTATTTATATAAGAGTAAACTTTACATGAAGCTACTTTATAAATAAATTTAGGGCTCAAACAGTTTCTTCTCGTGTACCAGGACCTGAATTCAATCTCCACAACCATAAAATAAATACTTTTCTAGGAATGAATTATAAAGAGTGAGCAGATACTGAAAGGCAATTGACTAGGTGATTTGAAAATATTAATTTTTAAAACAACTATCAAATATCAAGTTGCTACAAGATTATATGTAATATTTTAGTGTGAATTAATAAAAATATAAGTTAAATTGATACCACTGTGCATTTGAAGAGATAAAGCATTTCCTTTCTTTTCAATTAAAGCCATTTCTATGCCCTTCTCTGACCTGATTTTCATCCACTCCCAGTTAAGTTACTCTCCAAGTTGTCACTGTGTGTGTTTGTGCTGCTAAATACTACTGTCGACTTAAGCACTGAAGTGAGATTTTATTCTATTATATGAGTTTTTATTTTATTAGTGCACATTATTTATATGAAATGGTGGATTTTATTTTAGCATATTCATACATGCATATACTATGCTTTGCTCTAACAGTATGTACTTGAAATTTCTCTGCGAACCAGTAATTTATTTTCTTTATTTTTATTATTCCATATTATGACTGTAATTACTCTATTCACTGTTTATTTGCTTCTAAATATGTGCTGTTAAAAAGATCTACCATTAACTGATTGCATCTCCTTCTATTAAAAATAAACAAGTTTCTTTGATGTCTATACTGCACCCTGAAAAAAATATGATGTCTCATGGATGACTGACACTTTCATTTAATTACCTAATGACAGGGTGGTAATCACAAAAATCCATGTGCTCCATTTACCTGCCACAACTTGGTAAAGCCAATCTTCATACGAGTAGTCATGTTTTTGTGTGATCAGTGCCATCATAATGTGATTTTAATTTGCCATTCCCTTAAAACACTTAGACTGATCTGATTTATGGGCCATGGATAGCTCCTTAAGTAAACTGCATTTTTAAAACTCTCCAATTTGTCATTTTCATACTGTTTTTTATCAGCTATTTGTTTTCTTTGGTTTGCTTTAGGTCTAGCAAGTATATTTTTTCTTACACTGTTACTTTTATTTTTGCTCTTTCAATGGTCTCCTTTGAAGTTCTTAGTTTAACCTAATCCAATTTATCCATCAGTTTCTGGTAGATGTGATTGTTCTTGTTTTAGTAAAGGCTTTAACCACAGAGGTCTTGAGCATATGCTTCTCTTGGAGGATTATGGTTGTGTTTGCTTTGAAACTTAGATCTCCACTCCATTTGGGATACATTTTTAGGTATGATGTAAAGAAAAATTACATTTTCGTTTTTGATGATTAGCTATATTAATTTAATATACCATAATTGTCATAGAGATTCTGTATATGAGGCATCTGTTTTTGATATCCTGTTCTTTCCATTTTTATATTTATTTATTCTTCCTGCATAACTTAATAACTTTTCACATTGTGGTCATTGTTTTTAAGTGATGCTATTGGTTGTTTCATTCAAATTTCATATGAATTATACAAATGACTCCCAATGTCTATTGGATTTTAATTGAAATATCATTAAATATGTGCATTTATTTAGAAGTGTGGGACATATTTAAAATACCAGTTATGAAATCTTTGAGCAACTTTTTTGTGTATGTCTTCTTTTTCTGAAGTCTGAGTAGATAATTTTCAGCTAAATGGGTGAACCGATGTAGCTCAGTGGTAGTATACTTAGTGTATTGGCTGCTACATTGTGTCAATTTAAGAAGTTGAGTTCAGTTTAACTTGTAAACTGCCACTCAGCAGGGAGCCAGGGTCCTTACACTGCAAACATTCTCATCCTGTGCAGGAGAGGAAACCTGAGACAGTGTGAGTGCTGCGCCAGCCCTGGGGGTTGGCAGCCTGCTCACAGTATAGGGGAGGAAAAGAGGCTTGCTCTCCCGCACTTTTTGCTCTGGCTGCTTTTGCTGTCTTTTGCCACCTTGAAGTGTTGCCCCTGTGCCGTGCGACCCTGCCTTGGAGCCAGGTGATTATGGATTGAAACCTCCACAAACTGTGAAGTAAATAAACCTTTCCTGACAAGCACTTTGCAACACACTTAAAATGATATCTTAATACAGAATAGCTTTTTTAGCCAACATCGCTGATTACAAAACATTAAATGACACAAAAAAACCTCTCACCTAATCTATTATCCTTCAATAGGATGCTGTCAAAAGAAACTGCACCTATCTATAAATACACATACGAAATTTATAATATCTAACTTTTAATTTTTAATATACGAAATAATAACATATGTTTAGTACCTGAACAGCCCTGTGTGTAGTGACACATATATAACATACACATCACATAAACTAAAAATAAAAAACTACCATTTGACTGATGGCCTTGTGCTGGCTTGACATGTATCTCTTATCACAAGCAGCTGGAACACAAGGGAAAGGCAGATCTGAGTCTAAAAGAAAAAGGTTATTATCATGAACAATTTCAGTTTTACTTCTCAAAAAACTTGTATACCCAAAATGCATGAATAAGAGATTAACAATGAATGTTACAGCTGTATAAAAACTGTTCTCTTAGTTTTATGCCAAAAGCATCTTTTAATAAAACCTTATTATTTTGTAGATAAAAAACCTAGCCTTTTGATGATAACCAATATAAATGTATAACAATAATACATGTAGCAACATTTGGGGGGATATATCTCTCATAAGACTATGAAAACTACCAGGACTCCATTAGAAAACAAAACCTGGAAGGAAATATAAACTGGAAGAAGATATTTCCAGGCAGTTTATCCCTTATTTGCCAAAGAAAGTCCTGTCCAGGAGTCTCCCTAAGCCTAGGGGGTCCCCACTTAATTATCCTAACAAATATTTGATAACCTATAAAGATGAAATCATAACAATACATTATTTTTCAACAATACAAAACTTAAATTATTATACACAAGCAACAATATACATTATATTTATAAAACCAATCTTAATGTCAATTTGATTAGCTGGCAACCTGGGTGTAAGCATATTCATAAATCTAATGACATCTATAAACCAGTTTAAACTATAAACAAATGATTCAAACATTCAAAAAAGCAAAAAAAAATTGTTGAGCTCAAACAAAATAGCTGTAAGTATGGTAACTAGTTACAAATTGTGCAGTCATACAAACACATGTAAAACAATTTATTTATAAAACCACAGTGCTGGCAAATAGTTTTGACCAAGTTAAATGATAATAACTTTTATAGAAAACTAATCAAAACTTTTATAGGTCAATTAACCGATATCTCATTGTGATAAAAATTTAAAAAATAAAAACCTTTTATACGTAATCGATATTTTCTTCTCTATATTTATTTATTCATTTGTTTGTTTGATTTTTTTGGTTGGTACCGGGGATCGAACTCATAACCTCCGGCCTACCAAGCAGGCACTTAAACCACTGAGCTAACTCCCAGTCCTTCCATATTTATTTTTATCTTAAAACTTTTGGCAACTTTGAATCCTTTCTTTTTGTTGCGCCTCTGGCTTAGTCATCTCTATACCTCGTGTCCCCTGTGTGGACTGTCTCTGTGGCCACTTTCCCCTTCCCGCATGAGGGGCTCAGAGGCAATCGCTGCAGCTCACAGAGGTTCTAACACGGATTTTACCAAACTGTGCAGGAGAAGCCTCTGGGGCAGTCTGCTGTCCCCCAGCATGGGCTCCCTTAGGTTCTCCCCGACTCTCCCCAGGCTCTGTGTCCAAAGCGCCCTCCTGTGGGGACCACGAGTCACGCTCAGTAACATCTTGCAGCGTTTTAGGAAGAGACAGGGTGCTAACCTGGGCCCTGCCTGCGGAGCTACGACCCCGTCCTCGCTCCTCTGCTGCCGGGTTCTGCCCCACTGTCCTGGTTCAGGAAAGCTTTCCACGGTGGTTATAACCACCTTTGCTTTGGCCCGGCGGACTTCCAACTCCTTCTGCAGAGCTGCCCCTGGCTGTTTCACTCCTTTCCACTCCGGTGGACCTTCCCCGTCAAGCGTGAAGTCCTGGTTCCGGCCACTGGCTGGCAGATACCTGCAGGGGGATGCCGAGGACTCAAGACGAACTTCCAAATGCAGTGGGGGACCAGGAGGAGACTTGCTTCTCGTGGACAAGCCCACCAACCTCACAACCAACGCACTTGTATTAGCCAGCAGGAAGCACAGAGGGATGGGGTCGTGTGTCACTGGTGACACAGTTGAAGGAGATTTTAAAAAATAAGGAACAGGAGTACTTCAAAAGAGGTAAATGTTGAAAGGTGAACAGTCCATTCTCCACACCCGGATGTCTGTGCAAGTCATCAGGGGCCTAGCTTTCTTTCTACGGTCCTCCGTGGGCCTCGTCTTGCCCTGCGAGTGCTGTGCTCATGGGTTTTCCCACACACAGGTGGAGAACGCATAGCTTTCCACAGAGTTTTCCACTCATGAGCAAGACAACATGGGCCTCAAGGCTGTGAGACATAGGTCATCGTTTTAACCCTTAATGCAACCCAGTCCCAATAAGATGTGATTAAAAAGGAAATTCATCTCTTACATTCTATTATTGGAAGGAATAATTTTCTCAAATCATTTAAGGTTCTACCTTCAAAATTAGGAAAATAAACAAATGAAAACAGAAAAGAAACAGTTAAGTAAACCCAAAATAAGCAGGAGTAAGAAAATAATTGTAAAACCAGAAATTAATGAAAAGAAATAAGAAGGATGCAATAATAAAATTACTGACAGCAAAATTTGGTTATTTGAGTTGGTATAGTCATTTGATTGATTGATTGAATGATTGATTGATTGATTTTATGGTCCTGGGAATCAAACCCAGAGCCTTGTATATGCTAAGTGTCTTAGTTACTTTTCTTTCATTGCTAGGACAAAATACCTGACACCCAAGGCTATTTTAAAGTGCCTGATATTCAGGTGACATTATAATAAACTCATTGCTCCCACTACAACATTACTGATATTGATCTTCACTTCTGAATGTTCAGTATCTAAAGTTTAGAGACCAGAACTAGAGAGGTAACTGGGCTAAGAGGGCAGCCAGTATTTTGGTTCAGGCCCTCCAAGGTCAGTAAGGACCCAGGATATGAGAGAACATTTTCTACAGGATCCTACAATTTTGATGAGTCATCCAATCTCCTGAGTAGGGAGATTGCTGGACCTCCGAAGATAAGAATCACCAAGTGTACAGTGTGCCAAAGGAGGGATACCTAGAGGGAGAAGTCTCCCATGCTTTCACAGAAAGCAACATGGTCAAGCAAGACCATGACCCATTCTGACAGTTGACACTGAGAGACTCTGTACATGGTTCCTAAAGAATGCCCGAGGAGACTTAACTGACCTTGATAGACACAAGAGGTTAATTTTAAATAATACAAATCTCAATTTACTTGGTCTTGAACACCCAGCAGAAAAGTACAACCAAAAAATGTATAAAACAATGCCACAGTAATAAGCTAGATACAAAAAGAAGCTTGACTCTTTGACCCCTTTGGCAGTTTCCAGCTACATTAGTAGCTGACCACGTTTATGAATCATTAAGAAAAAATTACAGTAAATTCTATAAAAGTTTAATATGATTTGAAAAAAATTTTAGCTAAAATTGTCTTTCAAAACCACCATGCTTTTATCTTATTATAGCAAAAACTGGAGAGACTTATGATAAAATATCAGGCTCCAATAGTAGAGGAATGTAAGAGCCATGGACTATAATTGCTATTACAGTCACTTGAAAACCATTTTTAGACTTGGCTCTTTCCCCAACCTGCCTTTCCATTCTAGTGCTCATGCTTGGATTAACATGCTTTAATTTCCCAGAAAATTGGTTTAGTTTTGCTTAGAAGCTGCAAAACTCCAAGAGATCATACAGACAGAACAAATGACAAATATGCTAGACTCCCTTTTCCCAGATCCACAGGATTGACCTTGTGAAGAGAATTTTTAATTGCTAAACCACAACATGATTTCAGTTTGAGACTCAGTTAGATTAGCTCTCTGGAGAAGGCTCCTGATGGTGCTCTCTCCACATCAAGCCTTTTCAGCCTGAAGCAGCTAGATGAAAACTACACTCTCATCACCCCAGAAATAGCTCTTTAGAGGGAGGAATATTATAGACAGTTAAATTAGTTATAAACATTACAGGCAGTTAGATAGGGCTGGGCCTCAGCACAGATGACAATTGTGGCAGGAAGCACATTCTTTGAAGGCCAGGTTTCAAGAAAAATAAAATTATTACACATACTCACCTTTCTTTAAAAATACAATTACAAAAACAAAAAGGGAGAGTATGGTTACCTCCACAAGCAGAACTAGACCTTGTGACTTCACCTTTAATTTTTTAAACTTGCTTGCAAAAAGTGGCTATACTCCATCAGAATTTTGTTGGCAAAAGGATAGATCAATGAGCGCACCTAGGGCTCAAGTGCTATGGAAAGACATCCGAACAGAAAAGTGGAGTGGCCCAGTGCAGTTAATAACATGGGGATGAGGGTGTGCCTGTGTGTTAATAATCATGAAATGCCACCGTAGGTGCCATCCTGGAACATGCAGGCATGGAGAAAGATTTCCAAATTCATGGCAGTGTCTGCTGCCACCAGGCCTGGTTCATTTCGTATTTTACATTAGATTGATTATATTAATATGTTTGTGTCTGTTGTTTCTGTTCCTAGTCTGCTATAGAGGACACCAAATCTGACAACACCTAGACATCCTACAACATCAAGTCTTGCTGTGTCCACTTCTGTAGTTATATAAAGAAAAAGGAGGAATCATTGGGGACTGGGATTGAATAAGTGCTGTGATGGCAACCTAACTCCATAGTTCTGAGGTCTGTGTTTTCTTGCTTTGGGAATGGAAAATTATATGGGAAGCTACGTGTTTTCTGCCTGTGTGGGGGAAAACCTATAAGCACAGCATTCTCAGGGCAAGACAATACCTGCTGAGGACAATGGAAAGCTTGTTCCCTATTACTTTGTTTGGGAATCCAGGTGTGGAGAAAGGGCTGTTCACCTTTCAACATTTACCTCTTTTGAAGTACACCTGTTCCTTATTTTTCAAAACCTCCTTCAACCGTGTCACAAATGATGTATGACCCCATCCCTCTGTGCTTCTTGCTATCTGATAAAAGTGAGTTGATTGTGAGGTTGGCGAGCTTGCTCACCAGAAGCACGTCTCCTCCCGGCCCCCCTGCATTTTGAAATTTGTCTTTCGTCTTTCTTTAGTCCTCACCATGCCCACTTCAGTTTTCCGGGAGCCTGATTCATGGCTGCCTTCCACAAATTTTGATATGCTGTGTTTTTATCACATTAAATGATGTTTTAGAAATTTTCTTTTGATTTTGTCATTGACCAATGAATTACATAGAATTGCTTTGCTTAATTTTAATTACTTGAGAATTTTCCAGATAATTCCTAATTTTTAATTTAATTCTGTTAAGGTAAGAAATAAAATTTGTATTATCTTCCAAAATGAATCATATATCTAAATGTAGTTTATTTTTGTACATTTTATGGTTCCAAGAAAAGTTTATTCTATTTTCATGAGGTAGAGCTTTCTGAAAATGGCAAGTTGTTTAATAGGGTGTCTTCAACTCATTTTACTTCTTTACTTTCATTTATTAAAATAAGTCTCTGACATCTCTAAACACTGATGCAGTTTTCCCTATTTTCTCTTTCATTTCTGCTAGTTTTTGCACCAAGAATTGTGAAGGCTTGCCCTCTGATTATATACATGACTTTATTATTATGAAAGGTATCTCCACACCTGGAGACACATCTTATGGAGAATCTCCTTTGGTATTCATTGAGTCATCCCACCTTTATTTCTGTTGGTGTTTTTATTAATATTTTCATTAGCGATTTCATCTTTTAACCAATTTATGACTTTTTTAGTGACGTTTTTGGCCATTCTAGGCAGTTTATAGAGCAGGTTGGCTTTTATCAACTCATCTGACAAGCTCTGTCTTTTGATTGGAATGTCTATGCTTTCATCTTGAATATGGAAGGGTGACATAAATGTGTTACATCTACTGTCTTCTATTTCTCCTCACCTCATCTCTCTTCTTTTCTTTTCTTCCCTTCTCATGACTATTTTTGTAGTCACTTTCCTGTGTCACTGGCTTATTACTATATACTTTTGGTGTTATTATCTGTGTTACTTTTTGATAATGATTTATCTAAAGACTACAATAGATACGTTTTAATTATTATGCCTTACTTTTACATAACTCTCAGTGTGCAATGAAACAACTTTAAAATTGAACCATACAATTTCTCTTTCCTTCTTTCATGTCTTTTTGTATTATATTTTATTTCTACATTTATGAATGTTTAAAAAGTTTTAAAAATATTATGCTTATTTATATTTACTTATTCTAATGTTTGCTATCTCAGTGTGATCAAAATTTCAGTGAGACATTATTTTCCTTTTTTTTTTTTTTTTTTTTTTTTTGGTACCAGGGATTGAACTCGCAACCTTACACCAGGCAGGCAGGCACCATTAGTTTCCTAGTACTTGAACAATTTCCTTTTTCTCTCAGCAGAGAATTTCCAATGATGATATGTTTTTCTGAAAAAAAGTATTTTCTTTCCCTTTGAAAGTTAGTTTTACTAATCAATATATTCTAACCTGGCAGATTTTATTTGTTCTTTACTGAAAAGATTTCATTCCAATTCTTAAATTTGAGAATATTCTGTAGAGTAATACATGGAATATTTATAAATACAATATAGAACACTTCTATTTTTATTTTGTGGAATATTTTAAAATTTAAATTGCTTTCCCCCTTAGGAGTCCTTAAAATCTGTTACTCAAATCATCCAAGAATACTGATTTCTTTCTCAGCAGACTTTACCTTGCTATTTAAAAAACTATTTGTCCAAGGTAACAATACATTTTAAACACCTATCTAGTATTTGCCACTGCCCTGACGGGGCAGAGTGTGCATCAGAACAACGCAAGAAAACCTTCCACTCTTGGGTGTCCATTAAAATGTGCACACACAGATCTGAAGTTAGTGAGCACACATAGAATTGTCTGCTCTATCCATTCTTATATTTCCAGGAATATTTAATTTTCATATTATCATATGTCATTACATACAAGTAAGTTTGCAATTGTTTAGTTCTGTGCTCATTTACCTATCCAGCAATTTATAATAAACTCAATTTTATAGCAACATTTTTAAAGCTTTTATATAGTATATCTTGTACATCAATTTTAACTGTAACCTTTTTACATTTTGTTTTTCATGAGCAATTTAGAACTGCTTTATGAAGTTTCACTTTGCTTCCTATTCTATTTTAGAACTGTGACTGTGCTCATTATCATTCATTAGCAGTGGTCTTGCAAATTTCCCATCTGGAGTGTTTCCCAGGGCTTCTCTTCAGTTGCTTAGGAATAGGGGGTCACGATAGAGTTCAGCGTCTCTGGGGCCACAGGAAAGCTGCTGTGAATGTTTGGCTCAGATCGCAGAAATTTTGTGCTTAGTTTTACCCATGAAGTTTATTAATTTCTTGCCAAGAATTTACTCTTAAATATTTATTGTTTTTCTTTCAGCTTTTGAGTCTTTCAGCAGATTCTTCTCTGGCTACAGCTAGAAAAAGAAATCCAGGGATTCTTCCAACATTTACTTACAAATCATTTAAATAAAAAGTACTAATCTCCAAGAACTTTAAAAAAACATTAGCTAATTTAAAAAACTTTATAAATATTAGCTAACTTAAATTTAGGCAGTCAATTTAATTAACAAGCTAATCCTTGCAGCATACTTATGAAAGAGCTACATAGAAAGATGAAATAAGATGTTTCAAGTTAGAGAGTACAATATAAAGTTGGTAATCAAACTCAGGAAACAGCGGGTTTCTGAACTCTATGTAACTCTCTGCTACCTGCCCACAATGTTCACTAATAGGCACCCCCACACACACACACAGACAAGGATGATTATCTGCCCACTGCACCGTGTGTTAGAACATGAAGTGAAACGTACGTCAGACCACAGGCACCTCATCCCCAGCTTCCCACACTGAAATCAGTCGCTCCTCTCTCTATCTCTGTCCCCTTCCTCACTGCCGATGTCCAGTGAATATACTTATCTCTTTTTAAAGTCTAAATTGCACTGCTGCATCAGTTGCTTAACTAAATTTTGCTTCTCTAGTCTCATCCCATCCACCTCTTTATCAGTTCATATGATAAATCGAGTAAGTTTTCAAATGCAATGCATTCAGTGAAATACCTTTGTTGGACCTGCATTTACAACTAGGGAGGCTTCACATAAGAGCTTGGCATGAGGAGATGGAAGGTTTCTGATCTCGTCTGTTAACCTATTTTCATCTCTCACAAACTCTCTCCTTCTCTCTGTCTGTGTGTGTGTGTATGATTTGTATATGTTACAAGTATATAACATGTTACAAAATGTATATATGTATATGTATGTTAATAAGCAATGTTGGACTAACTAAAAAGAAATCTTGGTTCTGGCTGTTAATCAGCCTTACTTTGACAGGTAAAGACAACAATTAGATGTTCATATAAGCACTTTATGAAATTCCTGAGTCTGTTTTGCCCGAAGAAAAGGTGGGGTTCTCACTGGCAATAATATATTTTAAAATTCCATGATTGTACAGGTTACATATGTCTTGGTAAAATTAATCATTTTAAGGCAGAAAATATTTGAATGGTTTACCTGTCATCTAAACCTAAGATAAACCTTTAAAAAGAAAAAATCCTTTGTGATGACATTTTGCTGGCCAAAACCTTTCAACTTGAGAAAATGTTCCTGCCAGAATTAAATCAAGTTCAACATTTTATCAAATGTCACATATTCACTTAACAATCCTAAAAGATTCTGGGCTGCAAAAGATGTGAGCTTTTATCCTATATCAGTTTTGCCTATTTTTCATCAAAATACATATACACAGAGTATTTGATTTACTAATTATTTTCTGATTAGTTAGAAAATATGGATTATAAACTCAATCTGATGAAATTTTTAAGACCTGTAATACTAACTTAGTTGAAATAAGTTTAATAATACTTATATTATGCTAACTTAGTTTCAGGCAGTTTAAAAATACTGCTCAAAGCAGAATTTAAAGCATGGAGGCCTACCTAAATTTTATAAAATCAAATTTGAATCTATTGTTCTACTTGTTAACTGTTATAATGTATATTACTATCAGGAAAGGTAAAGACAAATTCCATGTTGATATAATTCACAGTTCCTGAGAAGGTCAAAAAACAAAGCATATAGATCATCTGACATTTTCTTAATTATCAGCTACAGATGGAATAGTACACTTTTACAACTTTGACATTCTCTGAAAAAGAAATGGGTATGGTAAAATTTCCACCAAGAATTGTTTTCTTTGTATTACCAGTAATTTCATATTTATTTTGGATTTCTGTACTCCTCTGTTCTTTGGTTCTAATTTTTGGTCCAAATTTTGTATGGATAGTGAGCAGTGGCGTTTTGTTTAGTGAACTGTCAATATGACTCTATAAAAATTTTATCCTGTAAGACAAGATAACTGAATACTAAGAAGTATATAAAAGACTTAACAGTCTAAAACAACTATATTTCCTAGACATACACAAAACACTTTGCATGACA
Source organism: Dasyprocta punctata (assembly GCA_004363535.1). Classification (NCBI taxonomy): domain Eukaryota; kingdom Metazoa; phylum Chordata; class Mammalia; order Rodentia; family Dasyproctidae; genus Dasyprocta; species Dasyprocta punctata. The sequence goes on along the minus strand of RJWM01015620.1, from coordinate 27,117 downwards.
GAAACAGACTATCGATTCTCAAATGCACAAAAAGCACTCCATGATAGATCAAATAATAAGCCTAAACAAATTTTAAAAGTCTGAAATCACTCAAAGTGTGTTCTGTGACTGCAATGTAATTAAGATAGAAGTTAACAACAAAAAACTATGGAGTTCAAATAGGTGAAAATTAAATGTGCCTGCCTAAAATAAACAAAGTATTAAAGAAGAACTACAAGATAAATTAGAACATACTCCTAGATAAATGAAATAAAAACATAACTTATCAAAACTTAAGATACGAATCAAAAAATAGTCCTTCCAGAGAACATTTTAAAGGAAAATGCCATTATTTCAAAAACAATAAAGATCTAAACTAACCCTTGCTTTTTACTTTCTCAAATTAGAAAGTTACTCAAGGTAAGCAGAGGAGGAAAATGATTAAAATCAAAAAGCAAGTAAATGAAATAGATTGTAGAAAAACAAGAGAGAAAATCTTGAAACCAAAAATTGACTCTTTGAAAAGATCAACAAGATGGCTAATTTTGCCACATGACAGAGTGAGATTGGGGATGAAGTTCAATTTACTAAAATTAGGAATAACCACCAAATGCAGATGGAAAAAACTTCCAAAAGAATATTATGAACAACTGCGTACCAACAAATTAAATAATCTGCAAAACAGAAAACTTCCTAGAAAGACACAAACCACTGAAACTGAAATATGTATTCATACCAACTTTGTTCATATTAACCTAAAATGCAGAAACAACACAAATGGCTGTTCACTTGATGAATGGATAAAAACAACCATGGTTTATCCCTACTACAGAACGTTACTCAACAGCAAAAGGTTTAAACATCAACACAGGTTACAATGTGGATAAACCCTGAAATCACCATAAGTGGAAAAAGCCAGTAACAAAGATTAAGTGTAAATTTTTATCTGCAAGGTCCAGACTAGAAAAATCTGTAGAAACAAGGAGATTGGTGTAAGTTTAGGGACGGGGGATTTGGAAAGGAATGCAGCAAACTGCTAACAGGTGTGACATTCCTTTTGGAATGAATGTAATGTCTCAAAATTATATAATGCTGATGACTGCATAACTCTGAAAATACAAAAACTGCTGATTTGTACATTTATAAAGGGAAAATTTTATGGTACTTAATTATATTGCAAGCCCTTATGAAAATATGATCCTGAGAAAAATAGTGATGTTTTATGAAAATATACAATTGACCCAAATTCACATGAAAAACTACATTCACAATACTTTTTATTTCTTACCTTATTTTCCTTAAATGGTCGCACTTTAACTTTTAAATTTCAATGTGTACATTAAAGTAAACAGTTGCAAGTTTTGATTTCACATTAAACATTGCATTTGCACTACACGAGTTGAACTGTATTAGCTAAGCAATATAAATGCCTTTTGAGGATACATATTGAAATATTTTTGTGAAATATTTATGATCTGCTTCAGAAAAAGAGTTTGGAAAAAAAGTGAGTTGAGCTATATGGCAAGTATGTTTGGTAATAAAATGACAATTTTTGAAAGTAAAGGATCTGTCTATGGAATCCTTTCTATTATTTTTCTCTTTTTGTTTATATTTGAAGTTCTCATATCATGCAGGCTTTTTAAGTACCAAGAGGATGAAAGTAGAAGTTGAAATTGAATGATTTCCCCACACATAAGCAAAGCAACTACTTAAAGTGATGAGGATGTTAATAGTGATACTCATTTTACGATATGTGCATACCTCAGCCATTTCATTGTACACTTTAAATAGAAACAATTTTATGTGCTAATATTGTAATAACATTTCTAGAAATCAAAGGCCTAAATACAAAATCAAGTCACCTAGCAAGAAAAAGCCAACCTTGTTTTAGTCTTCCCAGTATCCAAATAACAGCAGCGGATTTTACCTAAGAATCTTCAAGTAAAGAGCTAACCAAGAGTTTCACAACGGAAGAGCCAGTTACTGGAGTCTAAATGATAAACAAGGAATTATCTACATCCACGAACATACAGGATCCTGTTCCCAGGCGTTCAGTGTGAAGAAAACAGTGTAACATACGCCGTGCTCTCCACGAAGGAAGAACAGAGACTCCGTTTATCAGGAGCAACTGGATTTTTGTCTAATGTGGAAAATACGGTTCTGGAATACATTTTGTAGCTGTAGAAATTACATGAGTAACAACCGTGAGGCAAAGGGACAGAAAGCACCGTAGTATTTAGGTGCGCAGACTTCCTTACTTTCTGCAGTTTGCCAGGAATACCCGTTAGGGACCCCCGCGGCCGACGGCCACACGGAAACATCCCCGGCCGCGGATGTAACCTCCCCGCGCCGTCCCTAGAGGCCGGCAGGGCAGAGGACTGCAGCAAGCCCTGCGGAGTTTAGTTCACGCAGGCTGACTTCCAGCCTTCGGAGGGATGCATTCACTTCCCTTTGCCCTGCTGCTAGATATGTGGTCTTCCGAGGGTCCGTTTGGATCGCCCAGAGCGGCTCTCGGGACCTGCTCTTTCGTCCGGCTTGCATGCAGCACTTTCCTTCCTCGCAGAGTGGAATTACCAGGAAGCTTTATCTGTGTCCAGCTCTGTGTGCTTGGCTGTTTACTTCTCATCCTTCAGGTGTCAATGGCACACGATAAAAGCTGGAAACCTGCTCCGCACGGCTTCTCTGTCGAGGCTGACCCAACACACTCACCGCAGGGGCGGCCCGGAAATGCAGCCTCGGTCTCACGGGGCCGTCGAACGCCGAAACTCCAGGGGTTCACGATGTAAGACCTTCAAATGCTGTAGGGGAAATAGTGTAACTCCCAGGGAATATTTACCAAGGGGAAGAGACACAGCTCCTGAGAGGCAGGAGGGGTCTTGAGCGGGTTGCCAAAGAGCTCACTTCACAGAGGAAGTTTTGTAGGGCAAAATCGGGAGGTGGGTGCAACGTGGGTCAAAGCTATGATCAACCACTAAGGTTACCAATTTAGCCGTTACGTAACACAGCTCCGATGGGGAAGCAGGAGTGCACAAGGAAAGAACAAAGAACCACAGACTTCTGAGGAAAGGACGAGACTGAGGGTCTTGCTCACCCACCGAGGTGACCGACCTCTGTCCAGACTTTATTGGACACGGCGTTACCACTTGTCTTACCCCGGGGGAGGCACGTAGGCCTGGTTATTCTGTCTTTATCTTGAGGCCTGGCCTCCAGCAGATGCAGTTGCAGTGTGTTCTCAGCTTTTGTATTGACTCTCTCGAGGCCCCAGCCCTAACTGCCTGTAATATTTCTACCTCACTCAGCTGTCTGTAGCATTATCATTGTGTGACACCGAGCTCCAGTCTCTCCTCCATAAGACCTTGAGAGACCTGGATGGATTTTCAGTGGCATGTCGGAAGTGGGGTTTTCTCAGCCTCCAGGGTGTGACTTCTCCAGGCGTGGCTGCCCCGCTATCTGATAGCTGATGCCTTCAAAAGGATTGTTAAAAACAGACAAAACCCATTTATGCAACTTCTCTGTCTTCATAAGTAACGTTGTTCTTCTCCAACATAAAATATTATAATTAAAGTATCACAATATTCATTTTTTAGAGAATACATTATTACATATGAAAGACGCTGTATATTAATATTTACATATTATAATTAAAGAATCTTTTGTTGTAAGAAAGGTTTCCATCTTTTATCGTGTGCCATTAACACCTGAAGGATGAGAAGCAAACAGCCAAGCACACAGAGCTGGACACAGATAAAGCTTCCTGGTAATTCCACTCTGGCAGAAAGTAAGGAAAAACAGGCAACGACTGATCTTAGAAAGGTCTGTGTATTAGTCCTGAAATTGTTCTGCGTGAAATTATATCCAAAAATCACAGGGGAAAGGACATACTTGTCTGTTCTTTGGAGCGTGCATCTTTAATGCAAACAGTTGACTCACTGGAAGCAAGATCCGACAGCAAGGCAACTTGCTTGGAAAGTAAATTCATTAAAATGCTGTTTCCTTCATTGTCAATAAAGAAGGAATCTTTGCAAAAACAGTTTAAATTCTTTTTGATTAAATTATCTAATTATTAATTTTGCTTTCATTGTTTCTTCCAATTTCTCTAAGCAGCTACCATTGCTTCAATAATCCATTGTAGGTGTAACATATATAATTAGGCTTGGTATTGATTCAGGCCAAGTTGGTTCATACTCAGCTTGGAATTAGCATATTCTGGTTCATTATGTCCATTCATAGACTTAATGAATGTGTTTCTTTTTCAGAGATAATTTTTAGACCAATTTAGTTCCATCTTCTATTAATGTTTGAATAAGTATTAATTACAGAGACAATGTAGCACATTAATAATGAAGTTAAAAATCCTTACAACCCCTTCATAAAACGACTCTTTGAATCTTCATTGCAGTTTCCTCGGCGTCTTCAAATCATTCACTCCTTGCTGGGGCACCACGTTCCAGCCATTTGTTGCACTGTGCCTCACCTAGCAGCTCTACTTGCTGGGCCTTAGATGAGCTTCGAATTGTTAACATTTATGAATAATACCCCACTGATTTCAATGCAAATTACATGGATAAAATATAATTTTAAGTCTTTATAAATGCTCCTTTGTTGAGAAAAGGCACACATTCTTCTTCCAGTGTTGTTATTCTTATAGCATAGAAATGATGGATGGACTACTTTGTAGTACCTCAGAAAAGCTCTCAGCATACTGAAGTCAGGGTAGTAAACACCCAAATATTAATGTAGTCTCCATTTTGTTGACAAAATGTGTTGGTTTTATATAACTGAAATGTAATTTGACACATAAAATTACATATGTTTGTCCAGTCTGAAATATCTCACATTTATTTATCTTTTCAGCTTTCATTTCTTTTTTGTAGTAAAATCTGCTAACACAAAATCTCCCGCTTCAACCTTTTATAGGGTACACTTCCATGACTAAGTGCATTAACAGTGTTGTACAACCATCACCGATACCCATTTTCACAACTTTTTCAACACTCTCCCCACCAAAAAATAAATAAATAAATAAAAAATGCGGCAGTTGTGCAGTTGCTGCTGACTTTTTGGCTGGGTGGATTTGTCTATGCCACGTGGCTCAGATAGACAGATCCATACAAAATGTGCTGTTTCATTTCTGGCTTCTTTCATGGAGCGCGTTCTTTTCACGTCTCACCCACAATGCAGCATGTATCTGCTCTGCATTCATTTATTCTTAAGGATGGAGAACAGTCCATTGCCTGGGCATGCCACATTCTGTTTACCCATTCATTCATCCTTAGGCACTTGGCTTGTTTTTGTCTTTGGTTATTATAAACAGTAGTGTATGTATTTGGTGTACATATGTCTGTTTAATTCCCTGCTCTCACTTTTTAAAGGACTGTGTCAAGAGGGAAATAACTGGATCATATGATAATCCTACATTTAACTTTTGATGGAACTATGAAAATGGGTACCAATTCTCCATACCCTTGAAACACTTATTATTTTCATAGTTTGTAAAATAGCTATCCAAACGAACATAAGATAGTGTGTTATTTGCAACTTTGATTTGCATTTTCCTAGTGATATTGGGCATATGTTTATATGTGGCCATGTGTATGTGTCTTTTGGGGGTGTGTCTATTCCAATCATTTCAGTGGCAGGGTCTCTTGAAATTGTGTTCATCAGCACATCATATAGTGCTTAAGACAATGTTGGCCGTAGTAGATGTTTAACATTGTTTACTGGATGACTCAATGAACATGACTGAACATTCCTCTTCTATGCAAAGCTATACGATGTTACTTAAATACTCTCTCCTTAAAGGCAAAATAACAAAAATAACCTTATCTTATAGTTGAGACCCTAATTAGGTCAATTCATCCATAACAAGTGCATGATAATTCAATACAGTAAATTCTAAACTAATGTTAAATGTCAAATTGAACAAAAATAGTCACATATCACATATCAAAGTTGAAGTCTCTCCGTCTTAGGTAACATGTGATATCTCATCACCCTAGTAAGGAAAACCTGTCTAAATCCAGCTTGTTTCCTTCCAGTGATGGTAGAACTCTAGCATGATACAAACACCACTGCTTCTCATTGTTCCTGAAAACTTTGGGCTTTCAAGTCTTGATTTCTTGTGAATCCCCATCTGAACCAGAACACTCATCTATCCACAGCGACAAGAAATGGTTGCAGGTCAGGCACGGATTCAATGCTGCATACGAAGGAAACATTTCTCCAAACAAAACACAGCAAAAAGAGAAGCCAGGCTGTCTCCATCAGCTCTTATCTACTTGTCATTTTTACTGAAAGCAGTATTTTTGCCTCCTTTTATGCAAATAAACATCCAATGCAGTTAGTTTTCAAACAGAATTAACCTGTATAATATGTGTATTCTATTTGAAATGCAACACAGAACATGAAGTGGTAATTTTCAAACTTTCTTCATTTCTCATTCCACCTTAAATATTGTGGGAGTATATTCTAGCCATGGTTAAAGTTAAATCTATTTTTATTTCGTAGATATATACATAAAACTTCTTTAAAAATTGCTAGTAAAGTTTTAGCTCAGAAGTCATATCATAGGAGATGCATTTTCTCTGGACTTTTCTTTTCCCATCTTTAGGTTCCCTAAGAATCTTCTGTTCCTGAACACTATTCTTCATAAATAAAGATGTGATTGCAAGTGAGATATAGATGTACAATTAGCTTGTAAGATAAAAGCAGAGAAGGATGCATACACTGATAACTAAAAGGAAAGTTATTGGTTGACTGTACACTGCTTACCTTTGTATGAGTTGTCAAATCAATTTTTATCAGTAATCACACTCAAAATTATTAATTCTGGAGCACATAACTGTTCCCAAGTTTTTATGAATATGTGGATCTAATTATAGATATCTTTTTACTATCTTTGAATATTTGTGGGTTCAGTGTCTTACAGTGTTTAAAAAATCTGTCATCTATCTAAAGAACGACATCACTGTTGAATTTTACCAAATGTTCGAGGATTTAGCACCACTACTTCACCATATGTTGCAAAACATAGAAGAAAATACTTCTCAATTAATTCTCTGAACCCATTATTCCTCCAATACTAAAATTGGGCAGAGAAACCATGAAGGAAGTAAATGCAAGCATTCCTTATGGATACTGGCACAAAACTTCTCAATAAAATCCTAGCAAGTAGCTTCTGACAAAGTGTCAAAAGGATTTATTACAAGAAAATGACATTTAAAAGTCAATCAAGATAGAATTCCTTTAATCATGGGAAATACCTTCACATGACCATCTACGTAAATGCAGGGAAAACATTTGATACCTTGAGAACCAGAAGAAAGCAGAATGCTCTCCAGTTTATAACGGGGACCTATTAAAAGAACATGAACGCTATTAACACAGCTAATGCTGAAAAGTGAGTACTATCATCCTAAGATGAGGAAATATATTAGCCATGCTCACCCTTAGTGCTGTAATCACTTTGAAAGTTCTCTTTAGGGCAGTGAAGCAGGGAGAAAAACAAATAAAGGCCATCCATAGCAAAAATGAAGAAGTCAAACATCTCTATTTGCACATAACATGATAATGTATATAAATAAATCCTAAGAAATTAAAACACTTAGAGCTAATAAATATATCAGCAAAGTGGCAAATAGAGAATGAATAAGCAAAAATCAATTGTATTTCTATACGTTTACAATAAACAATTAAAAATGAAGTTAAGAAATCATTCAATTTATAGTAGCTTAAAAGAGAATAAAATACTTAGGTATACTTACAAAAAAACACAGAACATGTCCTTTGGAAGTGACAAAACATCACTGGAAGACACTGAAGAAAACATGAGCAGAGACACTGCGTTTTCCTGGATAAGAAGATATCAATTCTTAAGAGGACAAAACCCACTAAATGTATCAACAGATGTAACACAATCACAGTCACATTCCCAGATGGCTTTTGCCCAGAAATCTGCAAGCTGAACTTAAAATTCATATGGAAATGAAAGAGACTAACAATAAAGCAGCAATCTTGAACAAGGAAGAAGGTTGAAAGATAGATACTTCCTGATTACAAAACTTACTACAAGCTACAGAAATAAAGATCATGGTTTCACTGTAAGGATAGATGTATGGAATGGACTTTAGAGGCCAGAAACAAACCCATCCATTTGCTGGTGCCTGCTGTTCAGTAAGGATGTCAAAACAATTCAATAGGAAAATAAAATATTTTTTCAGCAAGTAGTGCTGAGAAAGCTGTGTATCCATAGGTAAAAAATAAAGTTGGACTTCTTACCCACATGTGTAAAAATTAATTCTGGTTGAAAATGGGTCAAATTTCTGAATGCAACAGTTATCAATTCCCAGCACTACAAAAAAAAGATGAAGTTTTTTTAGAGTAATAAAATAGTTTGCACTACAACAGCCTGAAAGAAACATACATATAAATCTTTGAGAACAAACACCCAAAAGAACAAATAATAGATTGGACCACTTCAAAATTAAAAATGCTGCAAAAGATACCATTCAAAAATTGAAAAGACAACCGGCAGAAGAAAAACATTGCAAAGCATATACATTCATATTACACACAAATATCTAAAATATATAAAGAACTCTTAATAATAAAAAAATAATATGAACAATGACAACAAAAACATTAGAATAGACTGCAGATTTGAATACACATTTCTCAAAAGAAGATATTTCAATGGCCAAAAATCACTTAAAAAATATATTCACAATCATTAGCCATTATGGAAAGGCAAATCAAAATTACAGTATTATAATACTTTCACATTCACTAGCACAAGTATCATTAGAAAGACAGATAATAACATGTATTGACAAGGTTGAAAGAAGTTAGAACCCTAGGACACTGCTGGTGGGAATGAGAAAATGCATAGTCACTTTGGAAAAATGTGGGAATTTCTTAAAATGTGAAGCATGCAGTTACCATGTGATCTAGAAAACCTCCTCCTACATCTACACCCAAGAAAAACAACAACATGTATTCAAGCAAAACAGGAGTATTTCATAATAACCAAATGTAAAGACATTCCAAATATCCATTAATTGAAGAATGGATGAAGGAAGTAGAGTATATCTAATTAATGGAATATTACAAATTCCTAAAAAGAAATAAAAAGTTGATAGGTGTTAGTATGGAAGATGCCTTAAAAATACTTTGTTTGCTGGGGATGTAGCTCAGTGGCATAAGGGCCTGCCTGGCAAGCACAAGGTTGTGAGTTCAATTCCCGGTAGCAAAAAAACAAACAAACAACAGCAACAACAACAACAAAAAGAAAATACTATGCTAACGTGTTTATGAAAGAAACCAGATTCAAAAATACCACTACTGTGTGATTTCATTTGAATGAAAGGTCCAGGCTGCAGAATCTACAGAAACAGAGAGTAAACTGGAGGCTACCAGGCAGTAAGCTGGGAGAAGGAACAGAATGGAAGCTGAGGAGTTCATGGTTCTTCTTGAGAGGCTGCTTGAGGAACCTCGTGAATATCTTTTAAAACAATTGAATACTTTTAAAAGAAGCATTTATAGTATAAGATTTCTACATCAATAAGTAAAGCCAAAACTATGCATTTTTCACACACAATATACAGTTAGAAAATAGCCTGAACATAGAGGTGGTGAAACTGCGAGAGAGACTACTCATTTTGGGGAAGACAGAACATGGGGGCACGCGACTGCAAAACAACGCTTGCTTTCCCAATAGCGTTGCAGAGACAGCACTGCAGTTTAAAATACCTTTGTAAAGTCAGTCCGTTAATATTTAATTCAGCCTACTAATTTATTTCAGATTCTAAATCTATCACGTCTACACTTCCATGTAGTGTTTCCTTCCTCTTCTTTAGCTGCTTTGTAAAAAAATCCCTTCCATTTCCTAATTCTTGGATTTAAACTCCAGGTCCTTTATGCTAATTTATTTTGTTATTAAAGAAAAGGAATCCATACTATAAATTTTCTTCAACACATACTTGAACCTCATTTAATAGTCATCAGTACTGTCTGTTCGCATACATTGCTCAATGTGTTTAATTTAGTTTGTTATAATCTCCTTGACATCATTTTCTTCTTCTTTTGTGATCAATATAAATTTTATAATTTTACTCTAGTCTCCCTTAGCATTGTGGGTAGTTAATATGGCTCATAAATTATAATAACTTAATAATATAATAGCACTACAGTCATAATATAGCTTATGCATTACAATTTGTTGTGTTTCTCTTAATGGCTGAATTTTTAAAAATCTCTAAAACTAAGGCATATTTTAATACAAAACTCAATTTATTTGTATTAAATCAACCTTTCTCTATTAGTAAAATACATTTTATCTCTAGTTTATGTTCACATTTTTGGTGTATTCAGCTTGGATTTTAACATCCTGACTACGTATAAATCAGCTTTTCTGTTTCTTCCCAAAGTATCTTCTTCCTGGTTCCCGAAAGCATTAGCGAGTCGCGGGCTTTGCTGGCCCGCAGCGGGCCGCTCCCCGGCTCCGCCCCGCAGCGCCTGGCGAGCGAACCCTCCCGCTGGGGCCCAGGCTCGTTTGCGCAAACCCTGGCTTCAGCCAAGCGCAGGAGCGCGTCTCTCGGCCCCCGGCAGGCCGCCTGTGTGTTCAGCTGTTTACACCTGAAAAACCTTCGAACATAGGCCGTTATTGCATCGCTCTCTACTCTTAAAAATTAGGACCCAAAACGTGAGTGATCCTGAAAACGTCGGCGCCCTGCGAGACCCCGGCGGCGGCGCTTCCGCTGCCTCAGCCTGCTGCGCACCGCGGAGACTGCGTTAGCGCGCAAGTGCGGTCCGGAAAACGACGAATGGGGAACTGGCCAGCATTCCGTGTTCCAGGGAGTTACAAGAGAGCAATCCCTGTGTGCGCTCAGTGCGCTGCGCTGGGAAGTGCCCTTAAACCGGGAAGCCGAAAGTGGGGCCGAGGGAATAAAATCTGCGGGGCCGCTTTCGGTTCCCCTCCTCGGTGAAACCCAGCGACGTTTTCCGGTCCGGTTAAGCCTCTGTCAGGACCCAGTCTCGCCTCGGTAAAATGACCGGTGGCCGCAGAGGACAGAGACCGGGAGCGGCAGTGACGGAACCGGCGAGCTCCGCGCTGTCTAAGCCGCAAAGGACTTTGTCGAGCAGCCTGCGGAAGGAAGGCCCCGAATCGCGGAGGCCCGCACGGGCACACGCGGCCCGCCTGCCCCGGTCCACGCAGCTAAGCCCGGAGACCGGCCGGACCCGCGGGACCCTCCCTGAGTTCCCTTCTCTTCTGTACCGACCAAGGGCAGATGAGAGCTGCCGTCTTCACCAGGTTTGTGTGTGACATCACAATGCTCGTTTTTGATTTTGAAGAGAGTAATTAAATCAAAACCCTTCTCCACTGAGAAAACAAAGTTCATGAGGAAAGTGAAAAACAGCTTTTCAGTTGGACAACGCGATATGGAAACATCAGAAGCCGCTCCTCTGCACTTGATCCACCGGACAGGGCTGTTTCTCTGCTGCCAGGTCCCCGACGGTGAGGCGGCGCCGCTCCGGGCCCGTCTCTGCTATTTGCTGTTCATCCCAGTCTCTGGAACTTTCCTCCCCAAGTAGCCAGCTTTCGAGCCTTCCAAATCATTTCTTATAGGAATGTCTCCAAATAGGCATTTTCCCCACAGCCAAAAATATGAGTTTTTAAAAAGAGCACAAATTTCTCTCTACATGTAACCTGACGATCTTTTCATACCCTTTCACATATTTCTTAAAATTTTGTATGTCATTAATGCAGAATGGTAAAAAGAAAATCATATGTTCACTGATGTTTGGGACATTTCTGTCCCACAGAATTCCCTTGAAAGAGACAAATTACATCTGGCTGTGTTTAGATTGCAGTGAATTTATTTTGACTTAAATTGCAAGAATAATAAAAATATTTACCAGTCATTTATATACCTTAAGCATAGAAACACAGTACAAATAAAAATCCAATATAATACGTAATATAATATGAACTATATACAGTCAGCATTCCATAATCTTTGGCTGCTGTACCTGCAGATTCAACCAAATTCAAATTGAAAATATTTGAATAAAATCATAATGCTTATGGTATTGCATCTATGCTGAACATGGGCAGGTTTTTTTTCCTTGCCCCACACAATATGGCAGCTATACAGAGAGCATTGACATTGCATGAGGTATCAAAATTAATATCAAGATGATCTAAAGTATACAGGGAGATGTGTGTAGGCTGTATGCAAATACTACCCTATTTATATAAGGATGTGAACATTCATGGAATTTCACATCCACATGGGTCCTGGGAAAAATCCCTGGTCAATTCCAAGGGGCATCTCTAATACACACACACACTCACACACACACACACACACACACACACACACACATTTGCATATAAGGCTTATAGTTTTAAGTCTCCTCACTTTTCTTTTATTCTCTTAAGTAATATTTACCAAAGGTTTACAGTTTTCCAGGCTCTATTCCCGAAGGTAAAAATAACCAGGAAATAAACATACAAAGATCTCGTCCTTGAAGTGCTTGTGGGTCAGTAAATGAAAGTGTTAAGCTTTATACACGAAAAGTAAACAAATAAACGGCAAGTTAGAAAGAGATAAATACAGGGTTCAGCGGGGTGAGGATCAAGGTCAGTTTTGTCGAACAGCGACATTTGTGATGACTATTATTAGGACCGCGGTTTTCAGAGAGAGGCACAGCAAAAACAATGCACTGAACGACCAGGGTCTCTTCTGCCTTGTCGTCTCCTGTCTTTCAGGACACCTGGGGTCAGATGGGTACCGCACCTCACGTGCACAGCCCTGAGGACGTCGCTGCCTTCTCATGGCTGTGTCGTTCTTGTTTCCGCAGAGGTGAGATGCTGACGGCTTGGAGATGGGCGACTTGATAAGTGGTTGCAGGCAGCGCTGTCGCCTCTGATTAGCCAGCCGTGAGCGGACGCCGGGCCTGAGGTGCTAGGAGAAGCTCACCTCACAGAGCACTGCTCTGTGGTGAGACACTGGGGTGCTCGGCCTGGCGAGCAAGAAGTTCTGGGCATTCTAACATCGTCACCCCATGACCGGACGGTGGGGCTGGGCTCTGTATCCACAGCTGGTGTCCCAAAAAGGCACAAGATTCATCTTCCAACCCTGGACCCCAATACTGATTGCTCAGTAAAGTTAAATACTGCACATAAAGAAACCTCTATCCAAGAAATTCAGATGCACTTCAGTAAAAGGAAGCAAAGTCGTGTAATGTATCACATCAAAGTGGTGAAGGCAGGCAAAGCTGATGGTCGGCGCTATAAAACCTGGGAAGAAATCTGCTAAAATTTGACATCTCTTACTGATTTATAAATCCTGGTAAAATAAAAGTTTTCTTTAAAAAAAAAAGATATTGAAAAGTGCTTCTATAGAAAGTGGAAAAATAACTATTTATAAGCCATGATCAGCAATTATATTGAGAAGAAAACAAGACAGCCACGTTACTATCCCAAATTATCTGGAAGGTCCAGCAAGTAGATCAAAGTAAGGGGAAAAGGAAAACTTTTCATTACTGATACTGAAGTATTGGCAGATGATACAATTATAAGCAAAAATGTTTAAATGGTAAACTTATAAACTAATTGAACTATTAAAAGAAACCTAAGAATGCTGCACATTGTTACAAACATGCAAAAACAGAATGCTAGAATTGTCTCTTCTACTACACTACCTACGCTCCTTCTTGAATTTATAACATTTAAATTTACAGATTGCTGGGTACAGATTCCTGTTTCTCTGGGCTTTTCCCTTCTTTGCTTTGCAGTCCCTTTATTCGATATTCTCTCAAATGTCTAACTTAATTTCCCAGCTTTCTTGTTAATGCTTTGGTAACCAATTATTAAATTTTGTAAATTCCCCCTTTTTGAGAATTTTTCTTCCTTTTGAGGATGGTTTATGTATCTATCTATTTTCTACAAATGCCTCCAAATCCTTACCTTTCTCTTTACCTTTAAAACTAGGAAGTTCAGTAGGTGCATGAGCTCCCTGGCAGCCCTTCTCTTCTTTGTATGCGAATGACAATGTCTCTTTCCCTCAGCAATGCCCTTCCTGTTGGGGAGGATAGCGGAACGTTTGTTACGAAGGTGGACAAGTTACTTCTGACTTTCAGGCTTTTCTTTAAAAATCCTGGTGGAAGAGCAAGAAGACAGAATCTCCATAGGAGGCCTAACCTCATCTCACGCGCACACACACACACACACACACACACACACACAAGGCGGACACTGCTCAGTGCATCTGGAGGCGGCAGGAAAGGCCTCTTGCTCCTACCTGAGTGAAGAAGGTGTTCCCTGGTGGGGTGGGGTGACAGTGCATCTCTGTGGGTCTAAAGGTGCCTGATTCAGCTGTATTTCAGAAATAATCAGCAAACAATGGTTTTTAATTGCACTTTAAGCTTCACTTTGGTTTAAGCATCCTGAGATTTTTCATTTTTAGTTTGTTTGTTTGGGAGGGGAGCGTTGCTGAGGATTGAAATGAGGACCTTTCCAGGTCTTGTTAAATTTTTATTTTGAGACAGCTAAGTTGCCAAGGCTGAGCCCATATGTGTGATCCTCCTGCCTCAGCCTCCCATCTGGGATTACAGATGTTTGCCACCAAACCACGCTTCAGATTCTTGACTTCTCATATAGTGACTGAGTTCACTAAATTGCATATTCTTATAATTCTTGGTCCTTGATAGTTAAATCCTGTCTTATGGTAGTATTTTCTTTTTATCACACTTGTATGGGCTACATAGCTATCCTAAACAATGCAGTTAGTTTTGCGTACTTAATTGTTTCTTTGCCTTTTTCTCACCCACACTTAAAGCTGTACACCTACCCAAGATAAAAATGCCTGCTGTCTGTGGAGGGCCTTTAGATAAAACCTCTGCAGAGCATCCCTGACTGCCAATCACCGACTACGACCCCTTCAGCCTGAAGAAGCCAGATCAGTCATTGCCCATTACTCCCTCAGGGCAGTTTAGGGTACTTCTTCAGGAGGAGAATGTTATAGGCAGATTAGTTAATTAGAAATATTTCAGGCAGTCAGACAGGGCTAGGTCCTCAAAGGAGACAGTGCAGAAGGCCAGGTATCTTGCAACTTTGGAGGATACAGACACTTCCCACCGTAGGCCAGACCTCAAGACAAAAGATTAAGCAAATGCATCCATGTCCTAAGGACTGATATTCTAAATAGGTCTCTATCACTCTGAGGAAGCCGGGAGTCACCATCCTAACCCCCACAGGAAGAGTCACCCCGCTCTGTGTGCATGCCCGCTAGTTACGTGACTCGCTTTCCCATTTGTCCCTGATTTAATCAATTTTACCTGAGCAGTTAATATTACTGGTTGACCATAGTCCTGTCCCACCTTACGGCCACCTTGTGAGTTCCCATGTTTTCCCCACCTTAAACCTTCCTCACTTTGTGGTTTTACTCTAGAAAAGTCTCTAGAAAAGACAGTCTTTGGCAGCCCTCTCGGGACCCCTTCTGTCTCTCTCTCAGACAGAAGCTTTCTTTCTCTCAGTAAATATATTCTGCTCTTAACCTCCATTGTTCCTAAAATTCATTCTTGATTTTAGAGAACATGAACTAGTACCAGACATATAGTAGGCTGAGAACTTCATTCCCCTATGTCAATTTGATACTGTCAGAATTTTTAATTTTTATTAATTTAGTATCTGTAGAATTATTGTGATTGTAGTGTTCAGCTGTCTGATTATTAATGAGACTGGTCACTTTTTCATGTATATTAGTTTAATTTTCCTATTACAAATATCTGTTGGAATTTCCACGTTGAATTATCTCTTTTCCATTGATTTATAGGATGTCTAGAGTTGTAATAACTTTCATTTATTCAACATTAAATTTGAAGATTGCTTTATATTTTATAGTAGCACACTCACTATAAAAAGGCTTTTTTGATATCTAATTATGCTAAATTATTCTGAAATGCTGTTGAAACTTGAGAGTGCTTTTTAAACATACACTGGGATATTCATATCTTATTATCTGTAATTACTCTATTGACTAATGTTAATTGATTTCTAATACTAAACATTTGTGTTCCAGGAACAAATTTATCTTGGAATTTCTTACACTCTTTATTTAGTCCTAGGAGGAATTTTTCTGATATTTTACCTGGTAATATGTGTACCTATAACCAAGTGAAAATATTATATATTTTATATATGTTTGTGTATTTTTGTTTTTCTGATGGGTTATAATAACTTTATAAGATGAATTTATAGAATGCTTTTCTTGTTCTACATTTAAGAAGAATTTGTTTAATATTGCAAATAACTACTCTTTAAAAATTTGCCAGAATTTACTTATGAAGCCAATTGAGACCTGAGTATTTATTGAGGAAATATACTTCATTCTGTTCTCCCTATTTGTAATAGAATTATTTAATTTTTCCATTTTCTGTTGTGTTAGTATTGATCATGCATATGTATATAGTTTTACAAGTGTAAACGTTCACATTATTGGTATAAAATTGTCAGTAGTATCTCTATAATAGTATCTTCTTTGTATCCACAGAAACTGTAGGAGCGCCCCTTTCTCACTACTGATCACTACTAGTCTTACTTGTCCTCTTAACATAGGTCTACTTACACAGTGTCTATGTCTATAGATGTATTACCTAGAGACATAAGCAATCCAACTAAAAGTCTCAAACTTTTTGTTTTTTGTTTTTGGAATGTGTGTATGTGTGTGTGCCTGTGTGTGAAAATTGACCCGAACTTGATTCCCAAGTGTAAAGTGCCAAGCAGAGACAAGGGACTCTTGCAAAAACTCATGTTGGGACAGTCACACTGCAGCAATGAAATTATTACATCATGGTGCAAAGGTTGATAAACATCAAGCTAAACTATGGAAGAGAGTGAAGAGCCATCGAAAGACTGATCATAGAGAGTGGAGGTCATTTTGCAGGTCATTGGGAGCAGCACTGGGAGAAGGACGGGACGAGTTGTCTTTTTGATAGTGATCATAAATCATTAGGAATCCATTTTTAAAACACAAGGAATTTCATCTCTTCTTGTGTCATACACTAAAATCCCTCATTTCATGTAGATTAAAATGAAATGCAAAAAGGAGCCCAATGCAGTTTTTAGCTAAATATACAAAAGTACAAGTCAGATGAGCAGATCAATTAGGAACCTTAAACCACTGATTGCATTTTGCTCTTCTGAAAAATGAGGCTCTTCTGGTTCTTGTCACAAATTTCATTCCGAAATCAAGCTGATGCAGAGAGGGTTCGCTTCATTAATAGAAATCAGTAATTTGTCATATGGAGTAGGAATAATAATATGTACTTTTCTCTGCTGAGCAATATAGGGCAAAAAGTTTCTGTGATGTTTATGGGATAGAATCATAAAGTACAATCCATAAAATGTTAATTCTCTCTATAATCTAAAAAGCAATAAACCTAACTATTTTTATTTGCTTCCTTAAGGAGACAGAACCCTAGTAAGTTCAAATCCACTGAGAAACATGTTAACTTCATCCTGGCTCTAGGATATTCCCTTGAGCAAAACAAATTTCAGGCAGAACAAAACGAAGGATCCGTGAGTAATACCCAGAAGCAAAGACTACGACGAAAAATAGAAGACAAATTTAGTAGTAGTAACTACTGAAGAGCTATTCTTTCAAATTTACAGAACAGTGCTATAATACATATGCTTCTCTTTTGGGAAACTAAATAATAATTATCTGTGTTGATTAATCATATTTACTATGAGTTGATAGACATTGTTTCAAAGAATCTATAATCATCTATTAAATAAGATATTTTAAAAAGTTGAACAGTTGCAAGGTATGAGAAAGAAAAGACTTTTAGTGACTCCTAATTAATAAAGAACATTTGTAGGATGGAAACAATTAAAACAATCCAAATTCTCAGAATTGTAAAATTACTTTCTAGGCAGAAATGGGGTCCTACAGACCTGTGTATGAAACATATCTTCATCTTTCGTAAGTGTCGCAGGGTCAATCAAATTATGAAACTAAAATGTGTCAATTTCCCCACAAGTAAAAAAAGTGTATGCACATTTCTAGGAGTTTATTTAGAGTTAACTAACATAATATGTGTAGGGAAATCAGAACTTGATGCTCCTTGTAAGTTCCTCAAAGTCTTCCCCTCACCTTTACCTCGGCCGGACACAGAGGGAATTACCCTGATGTAATAAAATTTCCAGGTTTAGGAGTAGTCATTAGGAAAAGCTAATGATTTTCAGGAGAAAGAAGCATTGAGAGCAGACAGTCGTATCTGTGTTAAAGTTAAGCTAAAATACCCAGCATTATCACCACTAGAAGTAGCACCTTTCTAAATGTCCACATTGGATTTAGGATTATCCTTCTATTTCTGTTTCACTGAAATATTTTATTCTATATTTGAGTTCTGTCAAGACTTACCAGCATCTATTGAGATAATGAAATGATTTTACTCCATTATTAATAAGAAAAATAGTGAGTGATTTTCAAGGTATTAAAGTATTTTGCATTCTAATGATAAGTGCTGTTTTGTTATCATGCATTACAGTTTTGTACACTGTTGAATTAGGTTCATTAATATTTCGATAAGGAACTATTCGTGAGAGAAAGGAGCAATATCTTTCCTGGTGTGTAAGGAGCAGGATCTTTGTTATTTTGTTTCTTTTACTGACTTTGGCTTTGTAGCAGTATGATATTGGCATCAGAACATAAGTGTAGAAGTGTTCTTCCTGTCTAATTTTTCAAAACAATTTTAAAGAAAATATATCATTTTCCTTAAATGTTTAATAGTATTCACTTCCAAACTTACTTAGGCTTGGACCTTTCTTGTGGGAAATTTTCCATTACTAATTCACCTTCCTCACTGATTCAACCTTATTTGGATTATTGAGATGTTCTGTCCTTTTCCAGTTAAGCCAGAATGTGTTTGCAGCACACAATGATTGCCTTTCTTGTTGGGGAGTTTGCGTGGGTGTGTAAGGCCTCTCAGCATTTTCTCTGTCCCTTCTCTCCCCTCCCACTGTCCTCCCTCCAATCTCTCCGTCCCCTCCCCATTTGAAAAAGATCTGTCTTCCTGCTTCCTGAGATGTTCTGATGTGAGTTAATGCTAGTAATTTGTATTTTTCAGAGAACTGGTCCATTTCATGCAGTGACAAGATAATTTCTCTCTCAATCCTGGACTTGTGAATTCTCCTTTATTAGTGATCAATCTGGCCAAAAATTCTATCAATATTTTTTCATTGGAAAAAAGCCCGTTCTTCGGTTTACTGATGTTCCCTGTTATTTTTCTACACTCTGTGCCAGGGTCGATGCATTTCATGTCGTGGGACCAATTTGTCCTACTGCCTATTTTTAGATCGCATCAGGACGAAATGCTCCTTGGTTTGTATATTGTCTGTGGCTGTTTTCACATCCACAACCACACAGCTGAGTGGTACAGAGAACACATGGTCCATAAAACTCAAAATGACTTACCCCTGGGCCATTACAGAAAAGTAGGCTGACCTCTGTTCTACGTCAGTGACATCCACTCTGGTCTAGTTTCTGTATGTCTTGGGCTTTGGGTTTAATTTGCTTATTATTTTAGTTCATTAGGTTGAAGCATAGAACATCGATTCAAGTTTCTTTTTTTCCTAATCCAATCATTTAATGTGATAAATTACTTTCCAAGCACTGTTTCAGTTACATCACACACATTTTGATATATTGTGCTTTCATTGCTATTTAATTGAGTGTATTTTCTAATTTTATTTGTGATTTCAAGTGTACATCATGTATTATTGAGCAGCGCCATGTTTAATTTCCACACATTTAGGAATTATTCAGGTTTTCTTCTGTTATTGATTTTTAATTTAATCCTGTTGGGACTGAAGACATACTCTCTGTTATTTAAATTCTTTTAAATTGATGAAGACTTGTTATCTCCAAGTATATTGTCTAGTACAGTGAATGTTTCAGGTGTACTTAAAGAGAATTTGTATCTGCTCTGCCTGACTGGTGCACTCGTACATACACGTCTGGCCAAGATGGATGACGTTCAAGTCTTCTCATTTATAATACTTTTCACTAATATTAATATACCAACTTCACCTCTCTTATGTTAATAACTTGCATTTATTTTTCTATCCTTTCACCTAATGCTTTTTGTTGTCTCTTTTCCCTTAAAGTACATCTGCCTTAGCAAGTACGTGAAACTTAACTTTTATATGACTAAAACTCCTTGCTTTTAGTATTCTTTAACTAGTCACATGAAATACGATTACAAATCTGATTAAATATTAAGTCTACCATTTTGCTATATACTTTAATGCATATCTCTTTTTTGTTATTGTTCTTAGTTCTCTTTTACTGCCATCTTTCCTGCTAAATATTCTTTGTGCCACTATTTTATTTTCTTTATTGATCTATTTGCCATTTGCTATTATTCTCTCTGGATTTATATCACAGTTTCGTACCATATCTTTTCAGCCTAATGGACTTTCTTCAGGATTTTTTTTGTTTGTTTGTTTTGAGACAGGATTTCACTATGCAGTTCGGGCTGGCCTTGAACTCACTTTGTAGCCCAGGCTGGCCTCAAATTCACAGCAGTCTTCCTACCTCAGGCTGCCGAGTGCTGCGTTTACAGTCAAGCAACATCACGACCAACCTTCTTTAGCAATTTTTATAGTTCACAAAGTTCTTAGTTTTTATCTGAAGTTATCTAAATTTGATTTCATTTTTGAAGAACAGTTTCAGTGGATAAACACCTTAACTGACAACTCTAATTTTCACCCTGGTTTTCACATTCTAGTATTAGTGATTCAAAACATGTGCATTTAAAATAATGTGTTTTAGTGACTCTACATTCTGTTTTGGTCTGCTGACCATTGTTTTTTGTTATTGTTGCTTTAGTAAGCAATTAATTTGGGTGGATTCGTATTCTGAAATTCTCCTCCCCTGTAAGGTACTACTGCAGATCTTTCAACATAGATTTTTGATTGTTTTGTTTTGAAATTTGTATTGGTTTGAAATTTATATATTCATGCATACAAATACAAATGTACTTCCTTTAGCATGCTCTGAGAAATTTCCCGTGAACTGTGTGTTTTCACAGT
The DNA here is from genome assembly GCA_004363535.1 of Dasyprocta punctata. Taxonomy (NCBI): domain Eukaryota; kingdom Metazoa; phylum Chordata; class Mammalia; order Rodentia; family Dasyproctidae; genus Dasyprocta; species Dasyprocta punctata. The sequence continues at coordinate 6,038 of RJWM01015620.1, read as the reverse complement.
CAGTCCATGACTTGTAAAAATTACACTTAAACACTGAAATTTTCTGCTCTGTGTAAAGTGAGAACGTGGTGTAGCTCACAGCAAAACCCCAGGTGCACCCGGCTTCTGCCGCTGCTGGACTCCGCGACGCAGCCTGCAGCCTTCGGGGAAACGGGGGGCTACGCGAACCCCGCCTTCCCACGGTTCTCTCGCTTCTGAAAAATGTCCTCGGAGAAGACGGTAATAAACTCTTATCTAAGGCTCTAACAGTTTTCTATGAGTAAATATTTTTCAAGCTGTTGGCTGTTTTGGGTATTTTCTTCAAAAGTTTGATTTTAATATTTTTGTTTTCGTGAATAGCTTATGTTCTGTGGAGACTATTCTTTTCCTATTGCCTTTACACTAAAGACAATTACAGGCACTAACATTTAAATTTCTATTATTGCTTAAATCAAATGTACAATATCCAAGCTTTTAAATGTACGAATTTTAATTCTTTAGTGAAATTCTGAATATTGTCAAAATTTCTTGGAACATTTTAAAAACATTTTCATACCCACCATAATAACTCTGGTAAGCAAATTACACATGTATCTATGTTGTGTACTATCTATTTTTCTTTCTCTTGGAATTCTTTTTCCCCAGACATGCTGTCTTGGTTACTTTTTACTCGTTGCTGAGACAAAACACCTGACACACAAAACTAGGGAAGGAAAGGTTTATTTAGCTTACAGTTTTTGGAGGTTTCAGTCCACAATCAGCTGGCTCCAAGGCAGGGTGGCATGGCACAGGAACAACACTTCAAGGCACCAGCCGAACAAAAGCAGCAAAGTAAAAGGAGCAAGAGCAAGCCTCTTCTCCTCCTTTATATAGTACACAGGACACCCCCCCCCCAGGGTGGGTGTAGCATCCACAAACATCCTTGCCTTCCTTTGCACAGGATGAGGATGTTTACAAAGTAAGAACCCTGGCTCCCTGCTGAGTCTCTCAGCTAAACTTTTGGCCTTCTCAAATTGACACAATGGCCAGGTAACTGCTTATGCTCTACACCCCAGGATGTAGAGCTGCTGCCTTACTTAATTAAGCTGCTAGGCTTCTCAAGTTGACACAATGTATAAACTATAGCACATGCCTTTAATTTTTTACTAAATGCCAGATATTTGTGTAAAAAAATTGTAAGAGACTAGAAAAGTTCATTTCTGTGGTAGGCCAAGTAGGGTACCACATTACCTTCATCAAAAGCTCTTATGCTTCAGGTTTATAAATTCCTTCTCTCCCTGTTTCTAGGAGCAGGACCTCTGAGATGTTGGACGCCACGGAATGTACCATCATCTCTGTTCCTTGAAAATTCTCATCTCCAGTTTTGGAGTCTCAGAACTGGAAAACTGCTGAAAAGTTGGCTCAAGTTTTTCAAAGGCTTTGCATCTATTTTAATTGCTGACTTTTTTAGTTTGTGCCTATAGGTACTTGGCACTTACTTGTAGCATGGAGATTTGCAGAGATTGCAATTGAGGAACTATGAAATTGATTATGACTCTGCCTTCTTGCAGACCCTGAATGCCAACATTTGTTTTTTTCAGCATTAGGAAGACTCTTGGAAACTGATTTTTCCATCTGACTTCTTATTCTTTTGTCTTTCACAGTTTAAAAATTTAATAAGTACTTCAAACTAAAAACTAGAGAGTTGGACTCACTTCTTTTGATCCTCGTGTCTTTCTTGAATCCTAAGTCATTACTTCTTTGCCAGTCCCTAACTCGAAATTATAACTCTTTAATGATGAGCGACTTTCACGTGATCTGCTGACTTCTTTATGTCCTACCCAAAGTCGTCTACTTGATTTGCACTCTCTTTCAGCACACCAAAAATGACAAATTTCCCTAAGGAAAGAGGGTTAAGAATGTCATCTCTTCTTTCGGTAGAGCTCTTTCAGGAATCTTGACTTTTCATATTTAGTTCCTCAGTAATTCTAATACATAAAAAAGATTCTATTTTGCATGTATATTTGTCTCTTTTTTTTTTCCTTGAGTCTTTTTCAAATTCAAGCTATTGCATTATCTCAAGAGTGGAAATAGTAAATATATAATAATAATCAATGGTATAAGATGCCTTCCATTACTCCTTTGAAAAATTATTAATAATATTCCTGTTTTTGCACTATATTGGTGAATCTTGGATTCGGCCTAACAATTTCCTTTAAAAAAATATGTGTCAGTGGGGTTTTTTGAATATGGATCATTTATGAATCAACTTTATAAATGTTAAGGTTTTTGTCTTGCATTCATGAATATATTATGAATTAATCTGTATTATCTTCCGTGTCTATATTATTAAATTTGTACTTCATGTATTTAATAGAAAATATTTTAATGTTTATTGTGTAAAGAAAATACAATTTTTACTCAGTATTTTAAACTTTTATGTGACTACCTCACTTAAATATTTTTGCTCCTAGTAGATTCCCTTTGATTTTATTGGCAATCATATCTTAAAAGGAAAAGAGGAAAAGATGCTGCAAGGCGAATCCACACCATTTCTTCTTCATTTCCGAGTTTCGTGCCTCTTGCTCCTTCATCCTCTTGCATCTTACCTAGGATAACAATTAGCTTTGGCAGTGATGAACATATTTAAATTTGATATGCTGTCTCCAATTTTTACTGATTTGATGATTGTAATAGTTCTATAGCACTTTAAATATTACTAGGTTAAGAAGATTATCTTTTATCTCATGCTTTCTAAAAGATTTTTGCCAAAAATATAGGTAGTGGAATTTATTGAATATTTCTTAAATTCATCATATTCCATGTACCAATGTCTAACACTATACTACTCTATCTTATTACACATATAAGACATTTTATACAGCTTAAAATATATTATCATTTGGGGGTCATCATTACATTCCTGAGTTTAACTTATTTAATTAAATTGTTAACTTGTTAATTTAATGCAATATTTGGTCTTGTGAATATTTTAAGTTTTCTACCTGTGTGTTTAAGAGAAACTAGCCAATAATGATATCTCTCAATACAAACAGCAAATAAATATATGAAAAAATGTTCAGTCATTTGAGAGATGAAAATTAAAACAACACTGAGATTCCCTATCACTCCAGAAACAATGACTATCATCAAGAAATCAACCAACAACAAATTCTGGAGGGGCTGTGGGGAAAAAGGAACCCTTCTCCACTGGTGGTGGGAGTGTAGACTGGGGCAACCATTGTGGAAGTCAGTGTGGAGATTCCTCAAAAAACTAGGATTAGAGGTCCCATTTGACTCAGCTATTCCCCTTCTGGGTATCTTCCCAGAACAATCAAAAGCATCACACCACAGTGATATATGTGCACCCATGTTTATAGCAGCACAATTTGTGATAGTTAGATCTTGGAAACAACCTAAATGCCCATCAACTGAGGAATCAAAAAAAGTGATAGTTTTATACAGTGGAGTACTACTCAGTCATAAAGATAGATAAACTTGAGACTTTTATAGGTAAATGGATGCAACTTGAGACATACTCATTAGTCAAATAAATCAGAAACACATGTGCAAACATCATATTGTCTCACTAGTGTGAGAAGCTGAAAGAAACTACATACATAAAAGATAGTTAAGATAGTTATGCTATTGATTTCTCTGAGCTCATTGAAGAGAAAGTTTTGTGCTAGTATTGCTCAGTTACATGCAGATGACTTGTACTTTGAGAAGCTGATTTGAAGATAACAATGTGCAATGTAAATACCACTGTTACCCCCTAATTGTGTTTTGAAATTTTGTTTTATTTTCTTTTCTCTTTAAAGTAAAATAAAATAAAATAATGAGGGCTCTCTTACTCTCTCCATTTCCTCTTTTACACGGGATCACAGAAGCCTGTAGAAGAGGGTGGGGATTCTGCTCATTTTCTGCCAGCAAGTTGTATATAAGAAAATTTGTACGTCACTGTGAGACTATTCTTCTTTGCTCTAGTGTTGAATTTGCTTGTGTTGATGCACTAATTTCAGCCTTATTTATATTGTTTCAAACATCTTTAAACAACGATTATATTAATACTTTTATTATCGTAAGGGTTATCTAATGGTTACTAATTATTAGTCCAATCTTAGCTTTTTATTTAAGATAACAATTTTTAGCTTCTTTCTATGTGCTGTGATAGTTTTTACACCTGTATTTGTGTTTGTCTTATATATTATGTACTATTTAATGCAACCTTCTGTACAAAGATGTTCATACCACTTACCTACATTGCAAAATTGATTCATTTCAATTTACTCCTTTGTCCCTTTTCTAATTGCAATAATTTGAATTTTCTCTTTTCCAATATTTATTAAGTCTTACAAGTCCTGCTTACTGTTAAATTATGTTTTTAATACATAAATAAAAAATTATCCATCTTTTATATTCCCATTTATTTACCCTCATCAGTTCTTACGCAAAGTTTTGCTTCTTTTTCACCAGACATTTCACTCATCCTTCTTTCTGTGTGACCGAGCTGGATTTCTTTTCGAAATATTGATGCAGGGCTTATTTCATGGATATTATTACATTACTGCATTTTCCCCTTTATTTAATGCATACTAAGGTCCCCTCCACATCCCCATGACACACCTCTTACATCACTGCTCACTAGTTTCCTCTTCTTTGTATCTTCCTCTGTCCATACATAGTTTACTAAATGTGTCTTCTCAAATTTTTCCCTAAATTTGGACTGTTGTTATGTTTCTGAGGGTTGACCTTGTGAAAAATTAATAAATTTTTATGTAAAAAGTAAATTTATGATACTTAAATATAAGATGCACTGTTTATAATATCTTTTCAGTAATTTTCATATATCATTCTTTGGTTTTCTCATCTCTAGTACTACAGTTTTTAAAAACCCACACAAGGTAGATTTTGTCTCATTTTCTAGTAACTATCTCAATCTATCAACCTTTGCAATATTGATTCTTTGGTATTGGAACTTGGAGTTTGGATTCCTAAGATACCGATTCTTTTTAACTTTTTCTACCAAAGAGAAAGTGAAAAAAATCAGTCTGAAAAAAACTAGTCACTATTCTATTTGGGTAAATTTCCTTCCATTATTTTTTATTATGCCTTCTCTCCTGTTACATTTTTTCTTTTCTGAATATTTTGTGTACCCCATCCCAAAATTTCATTGTGAAAAACTTCACACATTAAAGTTTAAAGGATTATATAGTGAATCTACCTCACCAGGCACATTTTAACTAAAGTATTTACTTATGATTATTTATGTAAATTCACAGGGAAATGAATGAACAAATCTTAAATATACAATTCAATAGTCTTGGTGAATTTCACTAGTAAGAGTCACACTGCTATAACCCAGTGAGATTATTCTCAACTACTTTTCTCACTTCAAAATGCCCTTCTATCTCTCTCTTTTTTTTAATTAAGTGGAAAAAAAAGACACATATAACAAAGACAAAAAACAAAACAGACAAACGACTAGAGTAAATACACAACAGTCACATTACAGGTTGACAAAACAGGATGATAGAAACTTGACAATGGTTGCAATATTGCTTATCGTTATCTTTAAAATGGTTGTTTATATTAACAGATATAGACATGTAAAATTGATCTAATCATATGAGTGCTAATTGTTCTTTCTCAATAACGAATACATTCAGCAGTGTGTTCGTTTTAGCTATCTTACACATACATAGATACAGATTTATATCTTTTCCTTTTCCCTTCCCTCTTTCCCCCTTTTCCCTTCCCAGTTCCTTTTGCTCTTCAAGCTGTTTTTTACCCTTACGTAGTATTTATTATAGATTTTGGATCATACATACTGTTTCAGTTTGTTACGCTAGGGAGACAATATGGTATTTACACATATGGGTTTATTTCACTTATGAGTATGGTCTCAAGTTGTGACCATTTACTTATAAAAGTCTCAATGCAATCTTTCTTAATAGCTGAGTAGTACTCCATTGTATAAAAATACCACATCTTTTTTATCCATTCTTTGATTGATGGGCACTTGGGTTGTTTCCAAGATCTGGCTATTACAAATTGGGTTGCTATAAACATGGGTGCAC
>RJWM01015619.1:36115-47494 GCA_004363535.1 Dasyprocta punctata | reverse complement strand
GTCTTATATTGTTCATTCAAGGTTTCGATCATTTTCTTAAGTTCTTCTATGTTTTTATCTTGCTCTTCTTTAGATACACACAACATTTCTTTAATAATGATTCTCATTTCATTTTTTAGCTGAGAGAATATTTCTGATTTGAATTTCTCTATAGCTTCTTCAAGCTGTTTCTTTATTGCATTTTCTATCATTTCAGAAATTCCATTTGTGTGACTCCCACTGTCTTCCATTTGAGTGTCTCTTGGGTTTGTTCTTTGTGGGCTGGGGGACTGAGACTGCCTCTTGGTCTTTCGTTTGTCATTTTCTTCTGGAATCTATGTAGCTCTGTGTCCTGTGAGACTGGCAGGCGTTCCCCTGAGGTTCGCGCTGATTCTTGCGGCATGCAGGATCACGGGACCCAGTAGGCTGGGTCCCGTGCGCAGCAAGGAAAGGCGGCCTCCTGGGGCGTGTGGGTGGAGCCTCCTCCTTCACTGGGTGGGGGCCAAGGCCTCTCGGTCCCAGCAAGCTAGGCGGGGCAGCGCAAGTGACGCGGACCCGACCCTGGTTCTGTCCGCAAGTTCAGCCCAATAGCTATGCCTCAGGGCTTTATGCTTTTTATAATTTTTGTAATAATACAGTTGGTGTTTGATTTTGATTGCATGGAATCTACAATTTTGGTAATATGGCCATTCTGACAAAATTGGTCCTGCCTATCCAGAAATAGTGAATATTGTTCCATTTGCTGATGTCATCTTCAATTTCTTTTTTTTTCAGAATGCTATAGCTTTCACTGTAGAAGTCTTTCAAATTCCTTGGTTATGTTAATTCTTAAGTATTTAGTTTTTTGGAAGCTATTGTGAATGGTTTTGTTTTCTTGATTTTTCTTGGTAGGTTCGTGCTGTTGGTGTATAAAAACAGTATTGATTTTGCATGGATTTTTTATCCTCCTCCTTTGCTGAATTTGTTAATTCTAGGAGTCTTGTGGAATTTCTTTAGTCTTCAATGTAATGATCATGCCATCTGAATAAAAATAGTTTGATTTCTTCCTTTTCTATACTTATCCCTTTTATTTTTCTCTTTCCTTACTGCTCTGGTTAAAATTTTGACTATTACATTGAATAGGTATGGTGAGAGTGGACATTCTTGTCTTGTACCTGATTTTAGGTGGAAAAACTCAGTTTTTCTTCATCTAATATGATATTGGCACTACATTTGTCATGAATGGCTTTTATCTGATTTAAGTAAGGTCATTCTAGATTTTCTTCAGGATATTTATCATTAATGGATATTGGATTTTGTCAAAGGCTTTCTGTCTATTGAGATGAACACGTGGTTTTCGTCTTTGCTCCTGTTTATGTGATGTATTACATTTATTGATTTCTATATGTCGAACCATCCTTGCATCCCTGAGATGAGCCAATATGGTCATGCTGTATAATCTTTTTAATGATTTGTTTTGTTCTGTTTGCCAGTATCTTGTTGAGGATTCTTGTGTCTATGTTCATTAAAAGGTATTAACTTAGAATTTTCTGTCTTTTTTTTGGTTATGTCTGTGTCTGATTTTAGCATTAGGCTAACACTAACTTCCAGAAATGAGTTTGGTAATACACCTTCCCTTTCAAATTCATTGAAGAGTTTGAGGAGTAATGACATTAGATCTTCCTTAAATTTTTATAACAGCTTTTAAAATTCTGTCCTTTTGTTGGACTTCTGGGGTTTTAACCATCACATGTTATGGAGAGGTTCTTTTTTGATTATGGCTATTTGGGATTGTATATACCACACTTACCTGTGTGTTGAATTTTTTCTCTATTGTTGGAAAATTTTCTGCTATGATTTCTGTACACAGATTTTAAAAATTTTATTTAAAAGGGAAAAAACATAGAAAAGAAAAACAAAAAGAAAAAGATACAAGCAACAACAAAAAATACAATAACAATATAGGCTTTCCAAGATAATAACAATATAGGCTTTCAAAACAAAATGATAGGAATTTAACAATAGTTGTTTTTTTTTTTTTTTTTTTTTTTTTTTTTTTTTTTTTTTTTTTTTTTTTTTTTTTTTTTTTTTTTTGCGGCACCGGGGATTGAACTCACAACCTCGCACCTGCCACACAGGCGCTTAAGTCACTGAGTCAAACTCCCAGCCCTGGTTTTTTGAGGCAGGGTCGCACTGTGTAGCTCAGGCCGGCCTTGCGCTCACGTTGTAGCCCAAGCGGGCCTCGAACTCACAACGCTCCTCCTACCTCAGGCTCCCAAGTGCTGGGATTAAAGGCGTGTGCCACCACGCCCGGCTAACAATAGTTGTTATATAGCATAGTTATCTTCAAAAAAGTTGCTTAGATTACCAGATATAGATCTGCAAAATTGATCTAATCATATGAGTTTTAACTGTTCTTTTCCAATAGCTAATACATTTAGTAGTATAGTCATTTTAGCTATCCTATGTATTTGTATATATATATACAAATTTGTATCTTTTTCCTTTTCCCTTCCTTCTTTCTTCCTTTCCTCTATCCCAGTTTTTTCCCCTTTGAGCAGTTTCTTACCCTTACACAATATTTATTGTAGATTTTGGATCTTATCTGCTCTTTCAGTTTCTTACATTAGGGAGACAATACAGTATTTACACGAGTTTGATTTATTTCACTTAAGAGTATGGTCTCAAGTTGCGTCCATTTAACTATAAAAGCCTTGATGCGATTCCTCTTTATAGCTGAGTAGTACTCCATTGTATAAAAATATCACATCTTTTTTATCTGTTTCTCAGGGCATTTGGGTTGTTTCCAAGATCTGGCTATTACAAATTGTGCTGCTGTGAACATGGGTGCACATATATAACTGTGGTATGATGTTTTCAGGGAGAGTTGGGTCAAATGGGACCTCTAACCCTAGCTTTCTGAGGAACCTCCATGCTGATTTCCACAGTGGTTGAATGCGTCTACACTCCCACCAACAGTGGAGAAGAGCTCCTTTTTCCCCACAGCCCCTGCAGCATTTGTTATTGGTTGATTTGTTGATCTTGGCCATTCTTTCTGGAGAAGAAATCTCAGTGTTGTTTTAGTTTGTATTTATTGAATGACCAGTGATGTTGAGCATTTTTTCATATATTTATTTGCCATTTGCATTTTTTCATCTGAGATGTGTGCATTCATCTCAGATGCCCATTTTTGGATTGGGTCTTTGAATTTTGGGGACCCAATTTTTTAAATTCTTTATATGTTCTAGATAGAAGTCCTTTGTCTGAGTACAGTTGGCTAAGATATTCTACCAATTCGTGGGTTTTCCTTTCTCTCTGTTGGTGATTTCTTCTGATGTGCAAAAATGTTTAATAAGACGAGAACCCAGCTGTTGATTCTGGGAAGTATTTCCTGTGCAGTTTATTATTTATAAACTCTCTGCCTTCCCCTATGTCTTCAAGACTTCTACCTACTTTGTCTTCCAGCAGATTTAGTGTTTCTGCTTTAATATTTAGATCTCTGATCCATTCTGACTTCATTTTAGTGCATGGTGATAGATATGGGTCTAGTTTTAGTTTTCAGCATATGGAAAGTCAGTTTTTCCAGGATAATTTACTAAAGAAGCTAGCTTTCTTCCGGTGAACATGTTTGGCCCTTTTGTTGAAGGTAAGGTGGCTGAGTCTATTTGTTTGTAGTTGTGACTATATCTTCTAATCTATTCCATTGATTTTCAGGTCTGTTTTTATGCCAATACCATGCTGATTTTAGCACAGTAGCTTTGTAGTATAATTTCATGTCAGGGATTGTGATGCCACCTGCCTTGCTTTTGTTGACCAGGATTGCCTTTGCTATTCTAGGTCTCTTCTGGTTCCAGATGAATTTTAGGAATGATTTCTCTAGCTCTATGAGGTATGCTAATGGTATTTTCATTGGAATTGCATTGAATTTGTATAACAATTTTAGGAGAATGGCCATTTTCACAATGTTTATTCTTTCTATCCATTATCAAGGAATGTTTTCCGTTTTCTGAAATCCTCTTCAATTTCTTTTTTCAGAGTACTGTAATTTTCACTGTATAGATCTTTTACTTCCTTTGTTAGATTGATTCCTAAGTATTTCATTTGTTTGGGTGCTATTGTGAAGGTTGTGGTTTCCCTTATTTCTCTCTCAGTGAGTTTGTTGCTTGTGTACAGGAATGCTGTTGATTTTTGAGTGTTGCCTTTGTATCCACCTACATTACTGAATTTGGTTATTACATCTAGAAGTCTTTCAATGGATTTTTGGGGGTCTTCTATGTAGAGTTCTTTGTCATCTGCAAGTAATGATAATTTAACTTCTTCCTTTCCTATCTTTATTCCTTTTATTTCTTTCTCTTGTCTAATTGCTATGGCTAATGTTTCCAGCACTATATTAAATAGGAGTTGTGATAATGGACATTCTTGTCTTGTTTATGATTTTAGGTTGAAAGTTTTCAGTTTTTGTGCATTTAGTAAGATATTGGCTGTTGGTTTATCATACATGGCTTTTCTCAGATTGAGAGAAAGATCATCTGTTCTGGTTTTCCATAGGGTTTTTTAGCATGAATGAGTGTTGGATTTTGTCAAAAGATTTCTCTGCATCTATCAAGATGATCATGTGATTCTTATCTTTGGCTCCATCGATATGGTGTATTATGTTTATTGATTTGCATATGTTGAACCACCCCTGCATTCCTGGGATAAATCCCACTTGATCATAGTGTATAATCTTCTTGATGGCATTCTGTTTGCCAGTATTTTATTGAGGATTTTTGCATCAATGTTCTTTAGGGAGATCGGCCTGTAGTTCTTTTTTTGGTTGGGTCTTTCTCTGGTTTTGGTATTAGGGTAATAATTGCTTCCAGGAATGAGTTAGGGAGACTTGCTTCTCTTTCAATTTCATTGAAGAGTTTGAGGAGTGTCAGCATTAAGGCTCTCCTAAATTTCTTGTAGAAGTCAGCAGTGAATCCATCAGGACCTGGGCTTTTCTTTGTTGGCAAGGTTCTAATTAGATTTTCAATTTCATTAACTGAAATTGGGTTATTCAGCAGTTTTGTATCTTTTTGATCTAGTTTTGGTAATTCACATATGTCTAGAATTCTGTCCATTTCTTCCATGTTATCGAACCTATGAGGGTAAATATTTTTGAAGTAGGTATGGCTGATCTGTATTTCCACAGGTCTGTAGTAGTTTCACCCTTTTCATTTCTTATTGCATGGGTTTGAGTTTTTTCTTTCCCTTTTTGGTAAGTTTGACTAGGGGTTTGTCAATTTTATTTATTCTTTCAAAGAACTAACTGTTTGATTTATTAATTTTCTGTATTGTTTTCTTAGTTTCAATTGCATTAATTTCTGTTCTGATCTTTTATAATTTCTTCCTTCTTTGGGGTTTGGACTTGACTTGCTCTTCTTTTTCTAGAAGTTCGAGGTGCTGCATTAGGTTGCTTATTTGTGTTTTTTCCATTTTCCTGATTTGGGAATTTTCTGCTATAGATTACCCTCTGAGGACTGCTTTCATTGTGTCTCACAAGCCCTGGCAATTTGTATTTGTGTTCCATTGTAGATATTGTTTAATTTCTTCTGTGACCCATTAATTGTTTAGAAGAGTATTATTTAATTTCCATGTGTTTTTGGGGTTCTCATGGTTTTTTTGTCATTAATTTCCAATTTTATTGTGCTATGGTCAGATAATATGCATGGAATTATTTTAATTCCTTTGCATTTACTTAAGCATGTTCTGTGGACTAGTATATGATCTATTTTAGAGAATGACCCATGTGCAGCTGAGAAGAATGTGTATTCTGATGTTGGGTGCAACACTCAGTACATCTACTAGGTCCATTTGTTCACAAGCTTGATTCAGTTCTGTTATTTCTTTTCTGATTTTTTGTTTGGTTGATCTGACTCTTTGTGACAGTGGCATGTTAAGGTCCCCCTTTATAACTGTATTATTGTTTATTTGGTTTTTCATGTCTATTAAACTTTGTCTTACATAGTTGGGTGCCCTCATATTTGGTGCATATATATTTATGATTGTAATGTCTTCCTCTTGAAGCTTTCCCCTAACAAGTATGTAGTGACCTTCTTTATCTCTTTTGATCATTCTTGGTTTGAAGTTCACATTGTCTGCAAACAGAATAGTTACCCCCACTTTTTTTCTGGGTTTCTGTTGTATGGAGTATTGTTTTCTACCCTTTGATTTTTAGTCTATGAATTTCCTTTTGAGTAAAATTTTTTTGTATACAGCATATTGTTGGATTTTGTTTCTTAACTCTGCCAGTCTGTTTTTTATTGGTGAATTGAGGCCATTTAAATTAATGGGTATAGCTAATATGCACTGACTTATCTGTGTCATGTTATCTTTCTGTTGTTGGTTGTCTACTTTTTCTCTCTGTTAAAATATTTGCCCTGCTTGTTGGTTTCCTTCTGCTGTTGTTCTTGGAATTTTAGTCAACTTTATCTCTTTCTAGAGTATTTTTCAGTACTCTTTGTAGAGTTGGTTTGGTGGTCATGAATTTCTTCAGTTGTTCTTTGTCATGGAAGTATTTTATTTTTTCATTAATTTTGAAAGATAGTTTTGCATGGTACATCAATCTGGGTTGCAAGTTGTTTTCTTTCAGGATTTCAAATACTTCACTCCAAGTAGTTCTGCTTGACTTGAAGGTTTGTGTTGAGAATTCTGCTGTGTTTCTGATAGGTTTTCTTCACAGGTGATCTGTTTCTTTTCTCTAGAAGCCTTAAAGGTTCTGTTCTTGTGCTGAATTTCTGAGATCTTAATTATTACATGTCTGGGTACAGATTTATTTTGATTATGGCTAATTGGAGTTTATATGCCTCACTTATCTGTATGTCAGATTCTTTTCCTATGCTTGAAAAATTTTCTATTATTTCTGTAAATAGTCTTTTTATGTCCTTTGTATTGTCTCCTGCTTCTTCGTTGACACCTATCAGTCTTATATTGTTTCTCTTTGCATCATCTTGCAGCTGTTGAACTGTTTCTTGGTTCCTTGTTTTTTTGTTTTGTTTTGTTTCGTTTTTTGAGAGATCTTTTCTTTTGTGATCATTAGCTTTCATCCTGTCTTCAAGGTCTGAGAGTCTGTCTTCAGCTTCTTCTTTTTCAATGGAATTTTTAATTTCCTGAATATCTCTTTGAATCTGTTTCATGCATTCTAATTCTCTTATATTGTTCATTTAAGGTTTTCATCATTTTCTTGTATTCCTCCATTTTTTAATCTACATCTTCTTTAGATACACTCAACATTTTTTTCATAATGCTTGTCATTTCTGTTTTTTACCTGAGAGATTATTTCTGATCTCATTTCTTCTAAGGCTTCATAGAGTTGTTTCTTTGCTTCAGTTGCTATCATTTCAGAAAGTTCAGTTGTGTGATTTTCAATGTCTTCAATTTCAGTGTCAGCCAGGCGTAGTGGCACATGCCTTTAATCTCAGCACTCAGGAGGCTGAGGTAGGAGGAGCGTTGTGAGTTTGAGGCTGGCTTGGGCTACAACACGAGCACAAGGCTGGCCTGAGCTACACAATGCGACCCTGCCTCAAAAAAAAACCAGGGCCAGGAGTATGGTTCAGTGACTTAAGCACCTGTCTGACAGGTGCGAGGTTGTGAGTTCAATCCCTGGTGCTGAAAAAAATTTTTTTCAGTGTCTCCTGGATTTATTCTCATTGGGGCTGGAGGTCTGAGACTGTATCTTTCTCTTTCATTTTGTCATTTTCCTGTGTCACTGGCCAGGCACCCTCCCCACGGATTGCACTGGGATGCTGGACTGGGAAGAGCTTGGATCCTCTGATACCTGCATGGCTAGCTGGGATGCACCACTGAACTATGGCACTGGGGCCTTGTGCTGTGATGGGCAGAGTTTGAAATCTTCAGGGCTGTCTTGGTTACTTTTCACTCGTTGCTGAGACAAAACACCTGACACCCAAAATTAGGGAAGGAAAGGTTTATTTAGCTTACAGTTTTTGGAGGTTTCAGTCCACAATCGGCTGGCTCCAAGGCAGGGTGGCATGGCACAGGAACAACACTTCAAGGCAGCAACCAAGCAAAAGCAGCCAGAGTAAAAGAGGGACAGAGCAAGCCTCTTCTCCTCATTTATATAGTACACAGGACACCCCCCCCCAGGGTGGGTGTAGCTTCACAAACATCCTTGCCTTCCTTTGCACAAGATGAGGATGTTTACAAAGTAAGACCCCTGGTTCCCTGCTGACTCTTTCAGTTAAACTTCTGACCTTCTCAAATTGTAACAATGACCAGGTAACTGTGCTCTACACCCCAGGATGTAGAGCTGCTGAGTTACTTAATTAAGCTGCTAGACTTCTCAAGTTGACACAATGTATAAACCCTAACAAGGGCCCATCAGCTGCACTGGTCATTCACTGATGGATAACTCTGGGGCTCTGGGCTGGGCAGGGTTCAGTACCTCTGAGACCTGTGCAGGTGGTTGGGCATTCCTCCAGTGAATTGTGCTGAGATGCTGGAGTGGGCAGAGCCTGGGTCCTCCAGACCCACATGGCTACCTGAGATGTACCCCTGGAGTGTGTTTTCAGGGCCTTGTGCCTGGTTTGGCAGAGTTTGGATCCTCTGGGACCCATGTGGCTAGCTGGGACACACCCCCAGAGTGTGGCACAGGGGTCTTGTGCTTGGCTTGGTGGAGTTCAGAGCCTCCAGGACTCATGCGGCTAGCTGGGATGCCAATTTCTGTACAAAGATTTTAAAAATATCATTTGTATCATCTTCTATTTAATTCCTATTATTCTTAGATTAGCTTTGAGTCATCTAGCAGCTATATGATCCATTCTGCATAATCTCTTGTTTTCAAGGAATCCTACATCACTATCTTGTTCTGATATTCTGGCCTCACAGTGGTCACTTCTGATGCCCATACATGCATTCAATAAACTTTTTGTATCCTGAATTTCAGTTTGATATCTTTTCATGGACTCCACTTCTTTGCTAGACTGCCATTCATGTTTTGTATGCTGTTGGTTAGCTCAGTTAGCTTTTTATTTGTGTCTTAAGATGATGATCATTTTATTAATTATATCAGTTATCTGCTTGGTTACATCATCTTTGTGGTGAAGGAACACCTTATCAATCTAGTTTTTCTTCTTTTATTCCTTCATGTGTTTTAGCCATTTTTGATTTTCTCCCTATTGATGCCAAATGGATCAGCTTTGAGGGACTTGGGAGCTTTTGGAGGCATTTGTTGCCTCATTTTCTCATTTATGTATATATATTTTTTTGCACTGACAGTTGAGAAATTAAAATGGAAACACTCTGTTACTTTTATGGAGATCTCTTTAGTCAGTGTGTTTCCTAGTTATATAATCTTGGCTTTGGTTGCATTTTGGTATTTATTTTTTAACTCTTCAGCCTACTCAGTTTTATAGGATGAGGTGTGGTTGCAAGGCCGCAATGAGAAAATCCCTACAGGTCATGTCAACCAACAGCTCTAACCATGTATCATTCAGGTATATTGAAACTTATTTTAACAATTTGCTTTTTCATTAGTGACCCCAAAAGATTACAATATGCTACTGACAGTTGACTGGGATATGGTGGGTGGGGGTGAGAAGAAAAAAGAAGAAAGTAGATGAAGAAGAAGAGAAGAGAGAAATATAATGCAACTGAGGGGATTAAATTGTTGACATTTTTATAGCTGGAGCAGAGGAGTAACTGGAGAGAAGGTTTGAGAGAATATTTGTAGAGGGCAGGAGTGGGATCCAGGGAGAGCAATATGTAATTGGAGCTTGAGGGGAGCTGTGAGAACGTCAGGATTTGTTAATATGCTAATAGTTTGTGTTTGGATCCCCTATACACAATTTTGGTGAGGCTTATCCTGACATGCCCATTAAAGGTATTATTTAAAGCATAGGCTAATTCTTGTTCTCCTTTGTATATATACAGAGACCTCTCACATATATGTTAGATGAAGGGAGGGAAAGCGGGAGGCTAAAGGAAAAAGAAAAGACAACCAAAAAACAAAACCAAAAGATATAAAAAAATGAACAAACAAAACAAATCCCTTGCAGTTGTAAAACACAAAATTAAAGCATCCTCACAGTCCTATTTATATTGCAGTCTGAATTCAATTAGTGGTCTCTTCTGCCCATGTTCACAGGTGGGAAAGGTTTGACCTGCAAAGGGATCCTGGGAAGATTTCTTCGTTTGGCTTTTTCCTCCTACCCTCCACTTCTACTTCAGTTTCCACTTCTACCCTCCTTGGGGCATCACTGTGATTGCATGGTGCTTCTCTTCATCTTCCTTAATCTGCATCGAGCTCCAAAGGTCTCTGAATTCATCGCCACCATGAGTTATTCAATTGCCTGCCTGAGAGTGAGGTGGCTTCATGATCTGGATGGACCACTGAGCTACCTTCCTGCTTCAAGGCACACTCTGGGCATGACCAACTAGAAGCCTTTGGCTTTAAAATCAGATCTCCTCAGTTAAGTTGTAGAGGGGAGACTGGGGTGTAGCAGGCTTACTACCCAGTTTTCTGCTGATTTCTGCAAGGGCTCTTGATCTCTGCTCCCGTCCCTGAACAAACCCTGCAGCTGCTTCTGTGTTCTCCCTCCTGAAGGCTTCTGGTAAGGGCACCACAGGATGTTCCACTCCCTGAGCTCTCCACTTGTGCTGTTTTGTTCTTTTCTTTCCATAAAGCTCAATCTCCTGCATTGAATTAGGTGTCTCAGAGCCTGCTGTATTCCACAGCCTCCAGACCTGGAGAGTCGGGTGGGGACTCACGTTGGGTCCCCGATGGTGAGCAGTGAGCAGCATATCCCATGGGCCTACAACCATGGTGTTTGGGCGAAGAATGGGCTAATGCCTCTTCTTGGACTGATCTGAAATATTTAGCTCCTTTGGGCTTCATCATTTGCAGTGGCTGCTTGTTCTTGTAACCCCTAAAACTGCAGCTTTTGCCACACTCAAATCTGGGTCCCTAATCAGGGTCGTGTGCTGGTGTGGAGTTTTCCCAAAGGCCCTTGGGTACTTTCTAAGACACTGCCCACTGGCTTTCTCTGATGTTCTGGGTCTGCAAATCTCTCATACTTTGCATTCCTTTTCCTGGCTTTAGGGTAGAAAGGTGAGGGGCTGGTTCCAGTGGCCTAGTCTTTCCTGAAGTGCCAGCAGTTCCTTCCCTCCAGACTTGGAGTGCCTATGGTCCCAGGACAGTCCAACTTCCTTTCTATTTTTTTTTTATTTTTTTTATTTTATTTTTTTTTAATTTTATTTAAGCGAAGAAAAACAAAACAAACAAAAACTACAACAACAACAACAAAAAAAACGACATATATAGTAAAAACAACAAGCAAAAGAGACAAGCAAACAACTAGCATAAATACACAACATTGCAGGTTTACAAAACCGGAAGATAGAAGCTTGACAATGGTTGCAATTTGTGCATCGTTATCT
>RJWM01015619.1:0-36015 GCA_004363535.1 Dasyprocta punctata | reverse complement strand
CAACTTCCTTTTTAATCCATGTACTTGTTTTGGGTATGTTACATCTCGTGAGGTTAGATTTTTATCTAGGTTCATAAAAAAACCTACATCAATAAGAGAATTAGAAATACAGGTTCAGAAGGAAAAATGAAATCACTTTTTTTTGGAAAGGGAAGAGAAATGGGGAAACAAAATCACTTTATTGGGAAAAGGAGAGAAAATGAGTGATAGATAGCTACCTTGTCAGAGTAAGGTGGGGAGCCCATAACTGGCACTCGGGCTTCTTTGTTCTCAGCCTCTTTCATTACATGGTGGGAAAGGGACTCTTCCCTTTGAGTTGCCATAACTTGATTGGCTATTTTGGGCTCTGAGACTTCTGCTTTGGCCATTGCCCCTTCCATTGCCTTCGTGTACATTCTTGGAGAGCACTTCTGTGTCTCTGTGTCGTCCAGGTGCTTATCTTGTGAGATTTACAGTGAGTTGCATAGAAGGCCGAGTGTGTGTTTTAGTATATTAATATGATGAGAAAATAAAACTTATATGCTTATATATAGGGGTGCAAATAGCTAGGTGTTAGTGCATATTTTATATGCTGAGTGAGTTTTTTTATAATATAGTCCCTTCCCCACTTTTTTTTTGGTAACAGGAATTGAACTCAGGACTTCCTGCTTGCCAGACAGGTGTCATGTCAACTGAGCTATACCCCGGCCACCCTATTTTGTTTCTTTTTGTACTTAATTGGAAGTGGAGGAAGGAGGGAAATGATGCCTTGACAGTTGAAGTGAGCCAGGCTGCCTTAAACAGCTGCTTTCCTTAGCTACTATCTCTCTAGCAGGGGTTTAACTATTTGCCAGAACCCTCACTAAGACCTTTTAATTTTCCCTGCCCATCCTCTCCTTTTTTCACTTTGTTTTTGTGTCTATCTTTGGTTTCTTTTGTTTTTCAGAAATTGTCTTCCCAAATTTTGTGTTTTTCCCATCAGATATTGTCCTGAGTTTTGCTAGCTCAAATTTTATCTCCTTTTGAAGAAGTTTTGCCATTTATTTTCTTTTTTAGTCTTATTTTTTTTGTAGTTGATACATTTTTATTAATTCAAACAGTAACTGTTAAGTAACAAAGGATAGGTACACTACAAACTATCAAAGTTCAATGAAATGTTAATAAACTACTACATGTGTACCAAAGTTAGGAAATTTCAGTAAAGTTCTTACTGTGTTTCCAATTAACATTTGTAATTCTTCACTAAAAAACATATTCTAGAAAAAAGTAATAAATAAAATATTTAAATATAAAATTACTCATGTATTTACCTACATATTATTTTTTAATTTTAAAGGGAATACCACAAAATAATAAAGTGGAACAAAACAAAACAGTGAGAACAATGTTGGATTTCAAAAGCAAGACAGAAGGAAATCCTCCATAGTTACTGTATTGCATATTGTTATTCTCTAAATAGATGCTCAGGCTACTGGCTTCAGGCCTGCAAATCAATCAAACAATTCAAGTTTTTTTTTTTTTTTTTCTTCACTTGCTGTCCTCTGAGCCTGTGTTCCTCTGAATCAGCCAGTTGCTCATGGGGGTGGGGTTTCTTGTCTCCTGGCCCACATGCCAGCTGGCTCATGGGAGGGTGCAGTTTGGCTTCTTTGTTCTCCTCCTGGCCCACATGGCTGCGGCTGGATCATGGGAGGGTCTCTTTTTTGAATGTGTGCTTTGTACATTCTACTTTGTGGAAGCCATTATTGATTAGATTATTCTAATCCTTGGCAAAATATTTGTTCATGATTTTCAACTAGCCGATTAACATTTTTCTGATGGCAATTTTATTGCTGGTAAATCTCAGTGTTTTTTTCATCTTTTTTTTTCTTATTGCATCTTTGTATCAATATGGTATCCATTTCTTTATTATTTACTTTTGGTTGAGGTGCATTTTTTTAATGGGAGGTATTTGTAAGAGATTACTTTGTGGCAGAGCAGTAAAGGATTTTCTGGGCTTTACAATCCTAGGGCTCTTATGGGCAGACTGCTTCCTGCAAATATGGCTTATCTGGGGGACTTTGTATGATCCATCTCCACAGGTCCTCTGACTCAGTACCTTACACACAGACCCAGCAAGTTATTGGTCACAAGCCCTGCTCATCCTTGTTTCCATACTTGTGTTAAAAGAGATAGCTTTGCACTTTGGACACCCCTCGCTCAGGAATAGTATGCTAAGGTAATTCATTCTGACACCTCTGAACTCTTACAGAGCTTTGTATTTCTGGTCTTTACTTTCTGCCCTGTGCTAACTTCTTTAGGGACATTTTAACATATTTTGTAGCCCATAAATTGTATTTGTCCCCTAATAAAACTAAAATTGAATTTGTGAGGTTTTCTCCCCCATTCTTTTCACTGCTTCTATATAATATACAGAAGGAAAAAAAAAGACTGATTTGCTTAACTGTGTTTATGTCACAAGTTCTGAAGACTGACTTCAGAATGAAAGCCAGATCATGTCATTCCCAGTTTTGGTTTCGGATTTTATTTTTTTAAGTTTTTTTTTTTTTTTTTTTTTTTTTTGAGACAGGGTTTTGCTATGTAGTTCAGACTGGCCTTGAATTCAGTATGTAGTCCAGGCTAACCTCAAACTTGTGGTGATCCTCCTGTCTCAGTCTCCTGAGTGCTGGGATTACAGGCATGCACCACCACATCCAGCTTTATTCCCAGTTTTAAATCTTTTGGTGGCTTCATACTTAGGAGAACAGATTCTGAACTCATGTTTATTGTGAGTATATCACAGGTGATGGTTTAGTTTCTGTTAATCTCTTAACTTCACTGTAAATTTATCTCTTATATGCCATACTCTGGCTACATTAGCATTCTTGGGGTTCTTAGGATATGCCAGTTTCTTGACTACTCAAGGCTCTGTCTTCTCCCTTCTCCCCAGCACTCTTTATATTAGTTCCTTCTCATCCTTTAGGCTGAATTTAAACACATTTTTAGAGATGCCTCTCTACCACCTCCCACAGTACAGGAACTGATTATCTTGTCCTTTATTTTCAGTGCCTTGCACAAGACCTGTCAGCAATATGTATCCAACAGAATGAATGTATTAATAAAAGAACACATGAGGACTTTTCATATATGGGTGTCATATTTCTATAGGAAATTATGAGGATCTATTTGTATCAAAAGACAAACAGGTTGGAAGGCAGTTTAGAGATCATTTCTTAGGTTTTGCTATAGGAAAAAGGAATATTTCATTGTGGAAAAAGACAAGTTTAAAAATAGATATTAATAGCCTTCAAATGTAGGAAGTTTAATCTTGTTGAAAAATGTTTTCACTTAAAAAAACTCACTTGGGGAGCTTGCTAAAAATATGGAACCCCAGGCTTTTACAGGATTAGGGTATAGAGTAGGACTAGAGGTATGCTTTGAATTGTTCCTTAACAAGCACCCCAGACAGCTTTTTTTTATTAGAAAATGTTGGAAAATATAATCTAACAAGAGGTGGTGGGTTACTTTGAGAAAAACCAGAGCTCTTTGGCTAAAGTCAGAGCTGGGTGGATTTTGACTCCAGTAAGAAAATTGTTTCAAACTTACAGTGCCTCAAAGTAGATGAAGCTGCCTCCCTGGCAGGATTCTTGTGGAGTTCACCAACCTCTACAGGGACTAATCTTGTATTGGTTGAGGGAGATTTATTCATAAGTGGCCAAAATCTTGGGTTATGGAAATACAAAGTGTTTTATGTGCTTGAGGTTAGTAATTACTGTGAGAATGGGAAAAGGCAGCAGATAGCCAAAGCAAATAAACAAAAACCAAGGCAAAGCCACAAGTAAACTACATCCCCCAGACAATAATAGCAAACAAGGGAACTTAGATGGGGGAGGAAAACAGTGGAAATAATTAAACCCTCAAAGGTCTTGAAGACCTGACATTTGTAATATATATGTGCTTAGAGCCACAGGGCCAATAGGTTTGACAAAGTAAACTAAAGTCTCTGTTATTAACTAGATTAGTTGAAAATACAAAGGCCGGAGCAATTAACATGCAGAAGCACCTTCCTTTGGCAAAAACACGTGATGCGGAAATGGACTATTGCAGGACATTCTCAGGACTGCAGGGAGCCACACTGGCCACAGAATGTTCATCTGCCATCAGCAGTTCCCCAGGCAGCCCCTGGAGAGACTGGTGGCTGCTCTGACCTCCAGGCGACAAGTGAGAAGCAAAAGATCTGGTTTGTTTCTGGATCCTGGTTGAAGCTGCTATGGAAACGGAGGCTGGTTCTGGAAACTCACTTCAGACTGGCTGAGGGAGACTTGGAAAGGCAGGAGTGATCATCAGCATCTTTTGACATTTATTAAGTTGCTTATATATTATTTATTGCTTTCCTAAATCCTGAAAGATATCATCCCACATTATAATGAGGGAACAGAGCCTCAGAGATTGTATAACTTGCCTGAAGGAACATAGCTATAATTCCCTTAATCAAGGGTTTATTATTTCATAAGGGTAGGTAAGTAAAATATTTCAGATTTGAACCCATACCTGACTGCGAAGTACACATTCTTCCTTTATTAATTATGGGCAAACCTCAACTCTAACAACTACTAAGGTGCTATTATAAATTTGAGAAAAAGTGCAATAATGCAAAGGAAAAATTGGCTAAGGGTATGAACAGGAAGGTCATCAAAAATTAATACTAATGACTTTAAAGGACATAGATGGATTGTAAAATTTTACAGACATCACAATAAAAGGAATGCAAGGAATAAGCAATGGCATATTCATTGGGAGATGTATAAACAGGGCAACCTCCTTGAAAGACCACTTGGCAATATATGTGAGCATTTTAAATATACATTCTGTTTGACCCAGAAGTACTACTCTAGGATTTTCTCATATGTTCATATGTACACATATACATGCATATAAGATTTATCTCTGAATACACTCACTTCAGTGTCAGTAAAAGGAAAAGACTAGAAGCAACACAAATGTCCTTCAACACATTAAATCAGTCATGGTAAACCATAGAATAAAGAAACATTTTTCAAAGCTTAATTACTGAATGACTCTATCCCTCAGTCATCATGGAGAGACTAAGGAACAGCCACAGCCTGTTAGCGACAGGACTTTGAACCATTTGTGGATCATATGCAGATGGGCTATTTGCAGCCTTTCTGCAACCCTGAGCAGCAAGCAGATGGAGCAAGCATCACCCTTCTTTGTAGGTAGACCAGGAGGCAGAACCTCTGATGGGCCAAGAATGTGTCTTGCACAGTGGTGAGAAAGACAGAGGCTTAGAAGACAGATTTTGAGATTCTGACCAGTGCTTTTCATGATATCCAGTATTTGGAAAAGTAGTGTCTGTAGAGGGAGTGACTTCTTCCTATGGAGAAGGGACAAGGAGGGAGTTCTTTGTTTAAGACGTGAAGAGGGCTCCTAGATGAGGTATGGCTTGCAGGATGGTTTAACTCCTGGTGAGCCTGCTCTCCTGACCCTGCTAGGGGAGCCCACAGCTCTCCAGAAGATCCTAGACACTCACCAGTGTCACTGGATATCTAAAATAAAGATGATTCTTTCAGACAGATAACTGTAATGTGGCACTTATCTCTCTGGATATTTATAGATGCTTAAATGTGACTTCTCTATCTTAAGACCAGATAGGAGTAAAGGGGAGTAAAATGGAACCAGCCTTGGAGTTGAAGAAGCTGTTCAGATTATTCTGTGGTTTTAGGACTTAGAGCAACCGATTCTTCTGTTTCCTCCTACAGCTTTCCAGTCCTCGTTGCTCATTGGAATCATCAGGGAGAAATGATGTTGCAGAGCCAGTCCATACTAACTCAAGAAAACCAATTCTGAAATGTTCAGACATTTTGTGAATCAGTAGTTGAATACACTGGCTATTAAAATTTACTTAAATGTATAATTTTTAAAGATAATATGCATCACTTCCTATTTTACTCTTATCTATGTCCTTGAGATTGTTTATATTAGTACACATACACAGTAGAAATATTGTGTAATGGTAAGTAACTGTTCATCTCTTCCCAGTTCCTAATCTCAGTGATGTCATATTACTAGAGTAAAATTGACCAAGGTAGGAGTATTTACACCATGGAAATCAGCATGTGCTAAACATAAGGCTTGAATTATCTTACCGATTATCTAGACTTAAGGAAATTATGGAAATAATGTCAGTATTGCAAATGAAACTTAGAAGCATGTTTTTTCTGTACATCGCATTGTGACTACTATATCAAGTTAAGAAAATAGCGGAAAGAGAAAAGGGAAGAGGAAAAGATATAAACCTGTATACATGTATATGTAAGATAACTAAAAAGAACACTGCTGAATGTATTCGTTATTGAGAAAGAACAATTAATACTCATATGATTAGATCAATCTAGCGTGTCAATATCTGATAATGTAAGAAACCATTTTAAAGATAACGATGCGCAATATTGCAACCATTGTCAGGCTTCTATCTACCGGTTCTGTAAACCTGCAATGTTGTGTATTTACTCTAGTCATTTGCTTGTCTCTTTTGCTTGTCGTTTTTACTATATATGTTGTCTTTTTTTTGTTGTTGTTGTTGTTTTTGTTTGTTTTGTTTTTCTTCGCTCAAATAAAAAAAAAGAAAGAAAATAGCATTCAAAATTATAGTCTGATTTGTCAAAGAGTTACTCTTTGGTGTTGACAGTCAAGTTTCAAATACTTTCACGTGCTTTGCTTTCATTTTCAGTAACACAAAAATATCAACCAGCATTCATATGTAGTATAATTGCAACCATATATGAATTGTGGATACAAGAGTTCAGTAAAAATGAAAGCATTTAGCAATTAATAAACTAAATGAAATTTACAATCAATATCATTCTGCTTTATTTTTCTATGTAAATTATTTACCACACATCCTTATAATGTCAAAATTTGTAAGGAATTTATGTATCTATGAGGAGGGTAAGGCCAGTCCATGCTACGCTCTTTTCAAACTCTTAAGAATCAGATCTAATAGGTAGGGTAAAGCCTATGGGGACAGTGGGAAGGGATGGCAAAAATTGTCCTAGTCTGACTCACAAATCACTGTTGCCCTGAAGTCCTTCAGACTGTGCTTCAGAGAGACAAGTAAATTCAGAGCAGTTGAGTATTCTACAATAATCCTTCATCTCCGTCTTCTGTAACATATTTAGACTGACTTCAGTTCTAGACATAATTTGGATTTCTTTCACAGTACTGGGGATGAAACATCACCAATGCCAAGCAAGTTCTCTACCATTGTGCTAAATCCCAGCTCTGTGGATATTTTTAAAAGTGAGGATTAGAGCAAGAAGTAGGAAAAAGCAACTAATGATGTATGGCAGAGACTGCTGCTTAAGCCTATATAGTCTTTTGTTCTACATTAATAAGCCACATTTCTTAACTGGGCAGGTGATTAACTGGAATAAAGTTCCCTCTGCAGTTTGAGGACTTTTGAAGAACTCTGATAAGAAACTAAATGGGAGCATAGTGTGATTTCTAGAAGTCTGTGGGTGGGAGGGATGCCTTCCTTATCTCTTCCTTTCTGTTGGATAGAATGTGAACATAAAAATTGGAATGTGGCAATTACTTGGGATCATCAAAAATGGAGAAAAGTAAGGTACAAAGAGCCAGAGTTCCAGTTTCAAGTAAGTTTGAGGAATATACCAGCAAATGGAGTTTTGTCTCACTGAATGCAGTTTTGGAGCTGCATACTTGAAACAGAATAATTGAAATTGGTATGTGAGGACCCTGAAGGGTAAATGATAGCAGGCAGATTGGTGAAGACCAGAATTCAGTCTCACCCAATCAGCAAGGTCCCCCTGTCCCTCACCCCAACATCTCTCTTTCCCTCTGAGTCTCCCTGCCTGGACTACTCAAGGGATCTCAAACCTGAAAGCTGGCATTGAGGCATAGACACAGCTCTGGGGAAATGAAAATGATTCAAGGTATCTCAAATGAAGGAAATATAGAAGATTGGTTATAAATTTATTAGAAGAGAAAAAGGGATGAGGGTCCTTAATAATTGCAGAAAGCAATTAATATCCCCTTTCCTAGAGAAAAAAACTAAAATGGTTTCATTCAGAGTCCAGGGTCACTGCACAGCTAAGGATGCTGGCGCACCTATGCTGCAATGAGAACCATTGCTGTCACCTTACACAAGTCAGGACCTTGTACATTGACAGATAGTCGGGCATGCAGCAATCCAAGTTGTCACCACCTCTGCTTTCTCTAGAGCCCGAGAGCTGTGCCACCGAGGCTTCTGGTGCATCCACTATTTTCAAGAAAGCCAGGTCTATAAGAATTGACCACTGAGGCTGCCAGAGGGCAAACACCTCTGTCCCCACTGGAACTTCACTGAGTCAGCAGGGAGCCAGGAATCTAGGATTATTGTCACTATTATTGAATTTGCTATCAAAAGCAGAGGTGGGAGGAACAAAGGAAAAAGATATCTTACTTCCTTCTGCCTTATCTCTTTTCAGACCCTCCCCTTGGCCAAATATAAACTGATGCTGACAAAGATTTGAAATGTGCTTTGTAGGATTTAAGCTTGTTTGAAACAAAGTATGGCTCCGAATGCCTGCATAAAGTAAGAACAGAGGCTAAATGACCAATTTAATATGTTTAAATCTTGTTTTTTGAGACAATGTCTCACTTTGTAGTCCAGGCTGGTCTCAAACTTGTGGTGATCCTCTTGCCTCAGCCTCTTGAGCGCTGGGATTATAGGCATGTGCCATCATACATGGCTGTTTAAGCCTTCCATTTTTTTCTGTTCTGTTTATTTTATAAGTTGAGATAGTGGGTTGATAGATTTCTCTTTGTATTCCTATTGTTTTGAGGCTACACCATTGGAATGCTTTGTTATACTAAAAAGTTTGCATTTTTCCTAGTTTGCTGAGAGCTATCACAAATTCATGTTGAATTTTGTCAAATAATTTTCTTGCATGTATAAAATGACTAGTGCTTTTCTTTTATTCTGTTAATTTAATAAAGTATACCAATTTGTTTTAGAGTATTCAAACTGATCTTGGGTTCAAATCCACTTGTGCGTGGCAGATTGCCATCTTATATATTGATGGATTTTATATTCTGGTAATGACTTTTGAATCTGTGTTCATGAGTGTTACTAGTCTGTAAGTTTCATTTCTTGTAACATCTTTGTCAGTTTTGGTATCAGAGTTATGCTGGCCTCAGAACAATTTGGGAAATGTTTCTTCTATTTTTTGAAAGTTATTTTTGGTATGATTGGAGTTTTTTCTTTAAATGTTTGTTACAAACTACTAGTGAATCCATCTGGGTTTGGAGTTTTCTTAATGGAAATGCCTGCAGTTACTAATTCAGTTTCTTTAACCGATTGTGTGTTTCTTTTTTTATCTTTGTAAACTTGTACTATTAGCATAAAATTGTTTCAAATATTTATTTATTATCTTTCGATGTATAGCATTTGTATTAATTTTTCAAAAAACAACTTTTGAGGGGTAACATTTTTATTTTAGAGTCTATTTTGATGCTGTCCCTCATGTACTTGAGAGGATATTCTAACATTTTTGGAGTTCCATTCAGTAAGCATTAGGCTAAATTTTTTAACAGTGTTCAGATTGCCTGTGAGTCTTTGTTTTGTTTTTGAGACAGGGTCTTGTTATGTAGTACATGTTGAACTTGAACTCACTATGTAGCCCCACTGGTCTCTAATGCACAGCAATCCTGTCTCAGGCTTCCAAGTACTGGGAATACAGATTATGTCACCACACCTGACTTACGTTCTTACCAATTTTTAAAAATTTACTTGATCATTAAAAATAGTGCTAAAATTTCCGACTATGATCATGAATCTGTCACTTTAAGTTCTGTCAAATTTACTTCTTGTATTCTAAAACTACTATGATGTACACAATAATTTAGGATTATTACATCTTAATAAACTGGCCTTTTTATCTTTATGAAACATCTTTGTCTCCTTTTGATTTTTCTCCTCTCTACATAGTACCAAGGTTTAAAACTGTTAGATTTCCTTATGCTCCAGAGGGAGCAGAATAGCTCACTTGTTAATGTGTGGTTTTTGGCATTCTGGCTCCAGAGGCTTCTTTTTCATTGAGGTAGAGGAAGCACTGAGTCATGGGCACATCATGTATGAGATTCTTAAAAATTTTATGAGTAGAGGCAGTCTTTTGAGTCTTTTCTAAGTGACGAGCACAATCCCAAATACTTTGCATGTACTAACAAATTTAATGCTTGTAGCAGGCCTATAAGGAGGTCATCATTTTTACGGATGAGAAGCTGAGACAGAGGTTCGATGACATCGGAGCCAACAGAGGACAGAGGCAGAAGTGAGTCCAGCTCTGAGCCACGGTGGGATGGCGACTTGGCAAGTTCAAGTCAACTACTACCTTCTAAATCAAAATACACATCTGGTCATGATACTTCACTTCCCAGATCCTTTCAGTATCTCATCATGGCTCTCAGTGTGGAGATCTAAATTCTTTACCTGTCCTATGAAACAAGTTCTAGCTCCGGTTCATCTCACCAGCTCCTCATTCTGAATCACTTTCTTCCTTGGTCCACTTCATTCATGCTGTTCATTTCTAACATTTTCAAATATAATATGTGTTCTCCTGCGAAAAAATGACATACGCTGTGCTGGAACCGTGAAACTCTCCACTGCTTTCCCTTTGATTCATCGTCTTGTAAAGTCTCAAATATCACCCTCTCCAGGCAGCCCTCCCTGCTGCTGTCTCCTCGGCAGGTGGTCCAACCCCACACACTCAGCACAGCCCCTAACACCACACCTGGAGCTCTTCCTGGACATGCAGTTTTCTCCTCTGTACTTCAAACTCATTAATATCAGGGATGGTCACAGTCTTATTCACAGCTGTGCCCCTATTACCAACTATCACCAATTAAAGAGACTGGCATAACTGCCTCCTGATACATGTATTTTAACTGTTTGACCCCTAGAAACAAACCTGGCGTTTCTAAGATACTTTCATCTCTCTAGACCTCTGGCCTCTGAGATTCTGGTTGTATTGCTTTCCACCATTATTATTTTGCAAATGCTTCAGAAACTTTCTAGGACTTAATTCACTGTCTAAAAACAAAGTTAGTGTTCTCCTGGGCTCGAGTCTCAGGAGATGAGATTTCTGGCACTTTGTTTCTGAAAAACTAGAAAAACATTTCTTCTGGAATTTTGACCTCATAGATTCCAGTCTCATCTGGAACCCAAACATACAGAGTCATGTGTATTTTTTTTTTTTTTGGTCATGTGTATTTATGAGGAAGAAAAGTGACCAAAGCTGCTACACAACCCTCATCTTCAGATTCCATGTAAAATTGTTTTAGCTAATGGGCAGAAGGCACAGGGAATATCATTTAATAAAAGACTGATTTAAAGTATACAATAAAAGTCAACAGCAAATCTATGCCCCAGAGTATTACTTTGCCTAAAATTCCACTAGTAACATTGAACTATTTTGGATAACAGCAATCGACTCTTTAAAAATGAAACCATCACCTGGGGTTGGGGTGCAGCACTGAAAGAGAACATGTTGCTCCTCTTTGAACGTTTATGACTTGTTTTAATTGTGTGTGAGCTAGTGAATCGTCTCCTATCTGAACGAACAAGAATAGACTCCAAGAGGAGAAAAAAAGAGGAGGAATCATTGCCGGGATGATCCTTGTTGGGAATAGGATGGAGAAATGTCACAACTGGGTGAATAAGAAATAGTACAGGATGCCGGGGGGGGAGGAAAATGGGTTCTATGTAGGCAGGAAGGAAAGCTTTAAGTGGGAATTGCAACCTAGGCCTGGGGGTGTGGTTCAATGGCAGAGCGCTCATCTAGCATACTTGAGATCCTGGGTTCAGTCCCCAGTACAGGAAAAGTATTGCAGCCTATTTGCAGACTCTGCGAGGGCTGATTTATCTTTTTCATTCAACCTTGCTTACTGACCTCACCCTCATATACTTCTATCCTACTTTTATTCCTTTGCAATAAGTGATTTTTAAAAAACAAGATTACTGAAGTGTGATTCACATGCAATAAAGCAGTGTTAAAGTGTGCAACTATATAAGATGTTCATCAGTGAAATTATCACCACAATCATAATGGTAAACATGTCTACCATCCCAGCTTTTCCCTGTTTCACATAAACCCTATATATGCTCTCCCTCTCAGGAACTGCTAATCTGCTTTCCACTGTTAATTTGCATTTTTGAATGTTGTATAAACAAAATTGTATCCTATATGTTCATTTCACTTGATAATTATTTTGAGATTTATTCATGTGCGTATTACCAGTTCTGTAAAAAGTAAAAATTATTTTTTATTGCTGAGTATTTCATTATATGAATATTCTTTAATTTGTTCATCCACTTATTGATGAACATTTGGATTCATTTGGATTATTTCCAGTTTAGGGCTATTACAAGTAAAACTGCCATGAATGTTTATGTATAAATCTGTGTGGGCATATGCATTTATTTCTCTTTAGTAAATATCAATGACTGAGTTATATAGGAGGTTATCTTTTTCAGAAACTGACAACTTTTAAAATTTTTATTAAATTTTTTGTGGTTACATGTTTATAGTACACAATGATTACTTTCATCATGGGGAGTTGGTGCACGTACATGTCCTTCTCCTATATATACATGGCGTATATATTTTTACACACATCTGTAATACATGGTGATCACATTCCTCATAAAGACTTGGTGCATCTACATAGCACTTCACAATCCACCCCCCAAAAACTGTTCTTTAAAAGTGATTTACCATTTTACATTCTCACTAGCAGCATATGAGAGCGTCAGTTTCTCTACATCCTTGCCAAAATTTGGTGAGGCCCAAGTTTTAATTTCTGTCATTCTAAAAAAAAATGTACAGTGGCATCTCCTCATAGTTTTAATTTGTATTTCCCTAATGACTGAGAATTTCGACTATCTTTTCACATGCTTCTTTGTCTTCCATGTACCTTTTTGGTGAAATGCTAAAATGTCTATTGTCCTAACTTGCTCCATTTTGGGTACAAATGTTAAAATAGATTGATTTGGTACTCTGCTTGTACCACTACCATCTGTTCAGTTCAACCCCAAGGCAAAGATAAGTGACTTGTTTTGTGAATAAGCAGCTGCCATCAGTGAGCTTACTAGACACACCAGACCAACAGATGATGTATCCACATCCAAGATGCATAAAAGGAGTGATCCCTCAGATTGCAGTGTGGCACTCTTGACCCAGGAGGTTGCCAGGTGAAGAATGCCTGACGGTCTCCGCACTGCTCCCTGTGGTTGATGCTGCCCACTTTAATCTACTGCCCAAGCCCTTTGCATCCTTTACCCGATATCTAACTATCTGCAGTGATTCTGCATTTGTATTACCTTTTCACATTGTATTGGGTATACTATGTACCCCCAAGTCCTCATATAATTTTGATGGGGCTGAGTTATTGGTTTTTTATTGGTTTGTTGCCTGGCAATGTGAGTGCTGTGCCCGCCCAGGGGTGGAGCTGACATACAGTGTAACGGAAGGCGGGTCTTCCTCTTGTTCGCTTCCTTTTCCACCTCTTTCTAGCTCGCCAGTGAGCCTTGCTGCTTGCGGCTTCCATGAAAGGCAGCCTTGCCCCGCCATGCTGACTTGGAGCCAACTAATGGACTGAAACTCCCAAGAAACTGTGAGAATAAACCTTTCCTTCCCTAACTTTGGGCGTCAGGTATTTTGTCTCGGCAACGAGCAAAAAGTAACTAAGACACACATTTTCAACTTCTCAGTAACCTATATGTAATTGTGTGAATTGTGATGTGTGATTTAAGTTTTATAGATATTAGTAGTTAAGATTGGAATGGAAGAAAGAATTTGTGATTTCTCTGGTCAAGACTCCAACTGTCATGATTACTCAGTGAAGCCAATGAAACTGATGTAGTTTGTGAATTCATTGATATTTAAGAAATTCTGACATTGTGGCAAACCACAAGTGCGTCAGTCTATGTTAATGGCCCAGTGTACTCACAGCACAATGTCACATTGTCTTGATTACTGTAGCCTTATAATAAGTAAATCTTGAAGTCATGTAGTGTTAGCCTTCCAATTTTGTGTCTTCAAAATTGTTTGGGGTATTTGTATTTCCTTTGCATTTTCACATAAAGTTTAAAAATCACTTGTAAGTTTTTACATGAAAATTGCCCAAAAAGGTTTATATGTGATTGCATTAAATCTATGTTACAGTTTAGGGAGAGTGAACATCAGTGGTTTTTAGTCTTTTGACCCATAAAAAAGGCATATCTCTCAGTTCATTTAGGTCTTATTTAATTTTCTGCAGCTTATAACTTTCAATGTATGTATTTAATGTGTTCCCACTGGCTTGAGCCACGTGATACATGTGTAACTGTCGCATCGGGCAGCATGGGACAGTCATCTGTGTATGGCCCTGTCATGGACATGTTAAACATTGTTAGGTTTATTCCTAGGTATTTCATATGTTCAACACTATTATACATGATAATTTTATGAAGTATAATTTTATAAAATGTAAGTTTTTGGTTGTTCATTGCTAGTAAATAGTATCACTTTTTTTTTCGTTTTTTGTCTTTTTGAGACTGTGTCTCCCTATGCAGTTCATGCTGGCCTTGAACTCACTTTTTAATTTTTTTTAAAAGAAAATAGAACTGAACAAAATAAAACAGAATAAAGTCAATCAGAACAGAAGAATGAAAGTGATATAGGACTTCAAACAAGATAATAGAAAATCAGCAATGACTACCATAATGTCTCTTGTTTTCTTCAAAATAGCTGTCTATACCTTCAGACATACTAAAATCAAACAGAACAAAGCAGCTTAAACACCAGTCAAAACAAAACAATGAAAGCATTACAGGACTTCAAAACCAGATAATAGGAAATCAACAATGGCTACATAATATATCTCCTTGTCTTCAAAATAGCTGCCCATACCAACAGACATTAAAAAAAAGTCAGAAAACCAACCTAATGAAACAATTCAAATGATACAGGAATTCAAAATGAGATAATGAGAAATTAACAATGATTACCACCCTTCCCTTTTTAGACATTTTCTCCCCATATCACTTTCACAATATCTATTGTACATTTTGGACTCCACTAACTCCTTCAGATTTTTATGCTAGGGAGATAACACAGTGTTCACCCCGTGAGTCTGAACCATTTCACCCATGTACATGATCTCAAAGTTGCGTCCATTTACCCACAAAAGCCTCAAGATTATCCTTTATAGCTGAGTAGCTTTCCATTGTATAAAAATATCACATCTTTCTTATCCATTCTGCAGTTGATGGGCAAGCTCCCTCTGCTTTTTTTTGGTTTCCTGTCACATGGAACATTGTTTTCTCTCCTTTGACTTTCAGTCTATGAATTTCCTTTTGAGTTAAATGTGTTTCTTGTGTAGAGCATATTGATGGATCTTGTTTCTTGATCCACTCTCCCTATGTTTCTTTTTATTGGTGAATTGAGGCCATCTACATTAATGGTTACAACCAGTATGCGTTGGCTTGTCTCTGCCATACTATCCTCCTGCTATTGGCCCCCCCACTTTTCCCCTTCGTTCAACTGCCTGCCCTGTTTGGCAGTCCCCCTCTACTGCTGTTTCTGGAACCATAGTCATCTCTATCTCTCTCTAGAATATCCTTCAGTGCTCTCCATAGGGTTGATTTGGTGGTTATGAATTTCCTTTGTAGCCCAGGCTGGTATTGAACTTGCAGTGATCCTCTTGCCTGAGCCTCCTGAGTGCTGGGATTACAGGCATGTACCACAATGTCTGGCTCCTTTTGGTCTTTTTTCGGGGAAGAGGGTACCAGGAATCAAACTCAGGACGTTGCACTTGCCAAGTAGGTACCAGTGCCACTGAGCTATATCCCCAGCTCATTTTTAATGTTAACCTTATGTGTTACAATCTTGCTTAATTCATGTGTTAATACTAATAGCTCTTCCATAGATTCTAGCTTTCCTACATGGATAATCATATTAAATATTGTCTACAAAGAATTTTACTTGCTTTCCAAATTTATTTTTTTCTTTCTAATTTGAATGCCTTTTATTTCTTATTCTTACTGCACTGACTGGAACTTCCAGTACAATGCTTAACAGAAGAGCTCAGGCATCCTTGCCTCGTTCCAGATCTTTGGGGAAAAGACTCAGTCTTTCACCATTAAGTGTGATAATAGCAGTAGGGCTTTCTAGGTGAGCTTGATCTAGCTGAGAAAGTTTCCTTCTATTCTGTCTGCTGAAAGCTTTTATTAGAAATAGATGATGGAATTTTTTTGTATCTATTAAAATGATCATATGATTTTTTTCTAAAGCTAATGTTTAAAAAAAATCTTTGTTAATAGGACACATTATATTGACTGATTTCCTAGTGTTTAACCCATTTTTGGGATGAATGATCCCTCTTGGTCACGATGTATCAAACATTTTAAATATTGTTGGGTTCAATTTTTTCAAATACTATTTAGAACCCTTGTGTGTATATTAGGCATATTGGTAGATTGGTATGTAGTTCTTATTGTAAGTTGTTTAGTTTTTTAATTTTCTGGAAAACTTTGGATAACATTATTATTTCTTCCTTAAATATTTAGTAGAACTTGCTAGTAAAGCCATCTGGGTCTGGAATTTTCTTTGTTGGAAGATTTTTAACTAGAGTCAAGTTCTCTTATAGAATTAGTTCTTGAATGAGATGTGGCATTTCATGTACACTATCAAATTATCATAAAGCTGTTCACAGTATTTCAGTATTTAATATCTGTAGAATGATTAATTTGACTAAAGGTTTACCAATTTTATTGATTTTTCTCATAGAATGTTGAGTTTTACTTTCTCCATTGTGTTTGTTTTCAATTCATTGATTTTTGCCTTAATCTTTATTATTTCAATTCTTCTGCTTATGTTGGGTTTTAATTTGCTTTTTACTGTAAACTCTCATGCCTTTAAAGTGAGTGTTTTTTGTAGTTAGTTTTTTTTAAATCAACCTGACAAGTTCTGTCATTTGATTCCAAATTACATATTTATTAGGTCACTTAAAATTGACTCACAGTTCGTTTTACTTTTGTCATTTTTCTAGTTCCTTATGGCAAAAATTGAAGTTATTGGTACACTCCCTTTATTCTTTTCTAACTTGGGGATTCGAAGCTATGACACTTCCCTAAACAATACAATATTTCTATAGTATTCTTCATATTTTTGATAGATTGTGTTTTCATTTTTTTTCAATTCCAAATACTTTTCAATATCCTTTCTGATTTTTTCTGACTCATGAATTATTATGATATTTCTTATTTAATTTTAAAATAATGAGAGACTTTCCAGAGATCTAATTTAATTTATTATGGTTAGAGATCATGTTTTATATAATTTGAATCATTTTCAATTTAATGAGATTTGTTCTATGATCCAGATTATGAATCATAAATTTTCCTTGTGCACTTGAGAAAATATGAATCCTGTTGCTCTGAAATGGAATGTCTGTCAGGTCCATTTGGTTACTGGTGTTTCTCAAGTCTTTTCTTTACTCATTTTATCTCTATTTCTATTAGTTATTGAGAGGAACATTGAACCCAGACTATTGGTATGGATTTATATATCTTTGTGGGTCTATCAGCTTTTAATTTCATGCATTCTGAAACTCTGATATTAGAGGTATAAACTTTTATTTTTTAAAAAGAGAATAAAAATGATGTAGAACTTCAAAACAAGATGATAAAAAATTAACAATGGTTATTATATTGCATATTGTTGTCTTCAAAATAGTTGCTAAGATATTATTACTATGTCCTTTGGTAAACTTAGTATGAAATGGCCTCCTTTGCCACTGGTAATATGGTTTACTCTAAATATATATATATATATATATATATATATATATAGTGTTTAAATGCATTCTTTTCATTTTGTATAGCACTTGGGTTTACACATCAAAAAGCAAATGTTTCTTTCACAACAAGAAACATGTCTGATATTTAATGTGTATTATCAATGGTATTCATCTATTCTACGTTTCTTTCAGTTAGTATAGTACAGTATATCTTTATACATCCCTTCAACTTTTAAACTACTTGTGTTTTTAAAGTGAATATTTGTTTCTTATACTTACTGCTTTTTAAAAATCAATCTGACAATCTCTACCTTCTGACTCCAAGTTATGTATTAGTTCACTTAAAGTTGTCTTACAGCTCTTTTGTTCCATTTGATAGTTTCTACTGTTGTGTTTCAAGTTCACTAATCTTTTATAAACCTCTAATTTGCCACAATTGTGTCTCATTATTACTTCCATATGCTTACCTTTGGGTGTGTGCACTGTTGGAGACTGGGTCCAGGGCCTTGTGCATGCCAGACAAGTGCTCTACCACTGAGCTACACCCCCAGCCTATACCTTTTTGAATATATGAAATATAGTTAGAATTAGTGAACAAGAACATTAAACATTCTAACAGCTGTGTCAAATTCTGGGTCATTTTTGATTGATTATTCTTTCTATGGGTTCCATTTTCTTGATCCTTTGGATGCCTGGTAACTTTTGGATGAATGGCAGATATTAGGAATTTGACATTGTTGGATGTGGGATCTGTGTATCTTCTCAAAAATACTGGTAAGCTTACTTTTTATGGGGTATAAATAAATTACTTGGAAACAGTTTGAACCTTTCAGGTTTTGCCTTTAAGATTCTTTTGATGGGATCAACTATTCCAAGCTGCTTCTGAGTCAGCCATCCAGTGCCCCGTCAAGTCTGACTGTCACTCTTCCATCTAATGATTTACGGTGGTTCTTTCACTGGCCATGGATAGTTTCCTCATCTGAATGTGATCAGTACATTGTTGAATTCTCACTTCAGACCCTCTGCTAACCTCCAGGGTTGTTCCCTTGTGCAGCATTCTCCTTTCTGGTACATACTGTCTTGCAGGTGCTGGTTGCCTTGGTCTTTCTCAGGCTCTTGCTCAATCTCTTCACATAGGAGTCTGTTACATTGTGGTTTGGTTCCTTCTTCCTGCATCATGGCTTAGGAACTTTCTCAGAAATTAAGTTGGGCAAGTTTTAGAGCTGACAGTCTCTTGGGATCCGTGTGCTTCGTTTTCTCTTGTATAGTGCCTTAAATATTATTATTTCATTTGTTTTGTCTACTTTCTTAATTGCTTCCGGCTGGAAGATTAATCCAGTTTCTGTCATTGTATATTGTCTGAAAGTGGAGTTCAAAGGAGTCCTTTTTAAACTGTAAAATTAGCCAATCATACCCACATTCTTTCTGAATCCCCAGAGAACTGGTTGTGGTCAAATTTAATCATGAGGAGGCCTCTATGCAAGACTATAAAGCTTGGATTTCTGAGTGTATCATTTGGAGTTACAGAATTTTTCACAAAGGCAGGGAAATGGTCTTTTTAAGATTAGAAGTGTTATTCTCCAAATTAAAAATAGGAATATTATTTAATGCTCCTAACAAATATTGTAATCAATATGCTTGATAAGATTACAATTATAAGGTTTTCTTTCTCGAACCCATTCCTCACAACTCTTTTTGCACTTGTTATGTTTCTCTTACAGGCTCTTGCTTATCTTGCATTTTTTTTCTCTTTTCTATCATTCTCTGTTTATCACTTTTTCTCATACTTCTGCCTCTTTCAATTCACTACACTGGAACACAGGACACATTGCATTTTACTCCTAGAATTGTCGCTGTGTCCCTGAAACACTGGCTAAGTCACTTCAACATCTTTGGGTTTTAACAAAACAAGG
This sequence comes from Dasyprocta punctata, assembly GCA_004363535.1. Classification (NCBI taxonomy): domain Eukaryota; kingdom Metazoa; phylum Chordata; class Mammalia; order Rodentia; family Dasyproctidae; genus Dasyprocta; species Dasyprocta punctata. The sequence goes on along the minus strand of RJWM01015619.1, from coordinate 16,288 downwards.
GTTTAACAATAAAAAGAATTTACACAGTGGCTTAGGGTTGTGTCATGTGCTATACTGGGGTTTTCTGGGGAGGAAAGAATTTCCAAGTGAAAGGAACCATGGCTGCTTCACAATCTTACAATGTTTTCCTCTTAAGTACAGATCATGGTCTGGGCTCCAAAGGAGCGTGACTGAGCCCATTATAACTGGATAATATTTACTGCAAAGGAGGTATCTTATATGGGTATATGTTCAATTAACTTGGTCTCTTTGGATTTAAACACTAAGAATGTTTTGAATTTTTAGCTCAGTCCCATTAGTAGCCATTTTAATAGAGACATGACTCAGTTTGCTTCAGATGGGCTCAGCATAAATAGGTATTGCTTGGCTTTTCACAGACGACTACTTCAGTCTTTAAAGTGGAGTGAGGAGCTGGGCGTGGTGGTATATGTCTGTAATCCCAGTACTTAGGAGGCTGAGGCAGGAGGATTGCCATGAGTTTGAGGCCAGCCTGGGCTACATAGTGAGTTCAAGACTAGCCTGAACCTATGTAGTGAGACCCTTGTTTGAAAAAATCTGAAAACAAAAACAAAAACAATCCCCAAAAACCAGTGGAGTAGAGTGGAGTTTTACTCCTTTAAATGTGGTCAGGAAAGGAATGTTCACGCTTGTAGTACTTTCCCCTGAAATGTGAGAGCACCATTGCCCACATAAAACTAGTGTGTTGATTAAACAAGAGGCTGCATGTAAGACATTTAGTATAATGCCTGGCATATAGTAAGTGCTCAGCTATTGTCAGTTACTATCATTTTTCATGACTCAGTAACTAGTTATTGAGGACCTACTATGAGTGAAATCTTTGACTCATTTCTGAGATTTGCTAGAAGGTCATGCTGAGCCTGGTGGATCTATATGCATTCCCTTTTATTGGAAAGAGAAGAAAACAATGGTTTCATGGAAGATTTACTCCAGTGGTGGTGAACCTACGGTATGCATGCCACAGCTGGCTATTTGTTATCTTTGAAAGCACTAAAAGGTTCACCATCTTTTTTTTTTATTGGCAAAGAATCTACATAAAAATCAATAGAACAGATAAGCAGCTTTAGCAAGGTCACAGTACAAGGTCACAAAGCCATATACAGACATCTAGTGTTGGCTTATATACAAGCAATGAACAATTCAAAAGTAAAATTGTAAAGGCACAAGTTACAACATCACAAAAAAGGTTAAAGTAACACTACTGTATAAATCTACCAAAATACATTCATTACCTGTATCCTAAAAACTATAAAAACTGATCAAAAGTACTCAGATACAACCTAAATAAGTGGAGAGAGACTATGTATGTGAATTGGACAAATATCAAAACATTTATTCTCCCTAAACTTATCTATAGATTCACCTCAATATCTATCAAAATCTCAGACCATCTTTTTAAAACTATCATTCTTGGACTACGGTCTGGAGCAAAAGTTGGCAAACTTTTCAAATGAAGTGCCAGATGGTAAATATCTTAGGCTTTGTGGGGCATATGTTTTCTCTCACAGCCACTCAAAACTGAAAATAGTCATGTACAAGACACAAACAAGTGGGCATGGCTCTCCAGTAGCTCCAATTGCTTGCCAAGCCTTGGTCTAAAGGGAAGACAGATATTTAAAGAGGACATTATTGTATGGGGTGGTGAGGGTTATGGCCAAGGCAGCAGGGAATGATCTAGTTTCTTATGCTCAAGGAAGGATCCTTGGGCCAGTAGCACAGACAGCACCAGGGAGCTTGTTAGAAATGCAGTATCTTCTGTCCAGTTAGAACTGTGGGATCAGAGCCTGCATCTAACAAGGTTATGGTAAAGGGACACTTGATAGAAGGAAGAATGTCCCATGTGAAAGCTAAGGACAAGTGCAAGATTTCAAGGTCATGCATGGGCCAGGCACATCTTTCAGGTTGAAAGAGCAACAAAAAGTGCTGAAAAACTAAAGAAATTGGGGGACTTGTTGACAACTGTAGGCCAGAAGAAACTTCAGCAACATGACAATCAAATGCAGGGGCTTGATGTTGTTTATATCCTAGTTTGAAACCAATGATATAAAAGACATTTTTGAGACAATCAAAAATTTGAATATAGAGTGGGTGTTGATGCAACTGTTGTAATGGTTTTGGGTTTATGTATGAAAATGTCTGTATTCATTAGAAATACATGTGGAAGGTTTTAGGAGTGAAATGACCTAGTAAAAGGAATTTGCTTGAAGAAATATTGATAAAAATGGAAGACCAACAAAAAGGCATAGATGAAGGAAGTGGAGCAGAAAGTAACTGCTGAATCAGGAGATCCATTTGGCTTGTTATACTGTTTCTAGCATCTTTTGCATAGTTTGGAAAACTTTCATAATAAAAAAGCTAAAGGAGGATTTGGGACTCCATCAAATTTCTCTCATTTTATGCGACGTTCAGGTCATGATTGAACCATCCAAGAGCTGTGCACAAAGCAATATTTTCCTCCTTTGAAGCCAGTTCAGAAGCACTTGATGGAAGGTCACCTTGAGCCCAATGAATCTATGTGTTGTGTGTGTGTGTGTGTGTATGTGCGTGCGCACAAAGGGCAGGAAAACAAGTTTCCTGAATGATTACCTCTGTTTCAAAGTAGATGTGTCTGAGCCTGGGATGGGAGAGGCCTCTGCTCAGCTGCAGCTGAGACCAGAAGCCCCTCCAAAGAAGCAGCCAGGCCTTAAGACGGGGGGCAGAATGTGTACCTTTGTGTGCCCAGGTTGGGGTGAGGTGGCCTGGGGTGGTGAAGGCTATGGACATTTTAATGAGGAGTCTCTTGGATCATTAAAGAAACAAGGACCATGAAAAGGAGATGGCTCCAGACTCAACTTTTTTTTTTTTTTTTTTGTGGCACCAGTGTTTGAGCTCACAACCTCGCACCTGCCAGGCAGGTGCTTAAGTCACTGAGCCAAACTCCCGGCCTCCAGACTCAACTTTTGCCATCTGTGTGTCCTCGAGAAAGTTACTAGGTCTCTTCAGATCTCCCTTTAACATCGGTAGTTATTTGACCTATTTAGTTGGCTTGCAATGGGGATTTAATAAGAAAGCACACAGTCATGGTTCACTGGGAGCTTTAAGGAGTGATAAATAAGTTGTGTTTATTTTTTATGTGTTTAATTTCCCAGTACTCTCCCTTATTTCAGGTGACTTGCTCAGTTTATCATTCCTCTGCCCTTAACACGTGTTGGTGCTAAGTTAGGGTCACCAACAGGTGGACCCCAAATTTTACTGTTCTCCCAATGTCATGCCTTCATCTCTAAAGCTGAAAATAGCTCCTTAACATGTGTCTCTTTTTCTTTTTGGTACTGAACTCACAACCTTGCACTTGCCAGGCGAGTACTGTGCCACTGAACTATATTTCTGGCCCAACAAATCCCTTTTAGCTTGGCTCTTTCTTCTTTCTGTCTGAAAGGCTGATGCAACATTTAGAGGTACAGCAACCATCCTGCCACTATGAATATTAGCCTATGATTAAAGGGTACTAGAGAAGAAAGAAGTCAGACTTGGTGCTGCGTGCCTAAATTCCCAGCTACCTAGGAGGCCAAGACAGGAGGATGCTAAGTTTGAGGCCAACTTGGGTAACTTAGTGAGACCCTGTATCAAAGTAAAAACAGAAAAAGCAATGTAGCCCGGCACTCCTTGGGTTCAACCCCCAGTACTTTTTTTTTTTTAAATAGAAAGATAGGAGACCGAGTCCTCATTTATACTGTGGAATTGTACCAGAGCTGGACTACCCACTAAATCTCACACCTTCATGAAACACTCTAGAATTTAAAGCTCCATGGGTCTCTAAAATTTAAAAAAATGCGAGGAAGTGTAGCAAAAATATTGACAAATAATAAATGGGGCAATGAATACATAGGCTTATATACGTTTTACTTCTTGGTATGTAAAATTTTTTGTTAAGAAATTTGGCTTGAACAGATTTCCAATCTTGATTATGATGTGAAGCTCCCAATTAAACTTGTCCAAGAGCAGTACACTAGTTTCCTGTTGGCAGTTTGCACTGGCTACATCCATCTCAAGCCTGACTCTGTAATCCTGCTGTGCTTTTGCATCCCTCTGACCCCTGCCACTGCATGTGCTTGAGGTTGAGTAGTGCAGTGTCAGAGTCCTCCACTGTAGGGTTTTAGGGAACGATCAGTTTCTTGATTTTAAATGATGCCTGATATATGAATATCCCCCCCACTGTTCCAAAATTCTTAATGCCTTCTTTTCCAAACCACCATGGGTATGTGGAGAGTTACAAAAGCCATAAAAACTCCTGCCTTTGAGATTTCATGAAATTCACCCTCTCCCAGCTGTTGCCCTGTTGTTTCTTTGAATCTTCAAATTTCTTCAGTTCTCTGCTCATAAATATGTTCTGAGATACTTTCAATATCTTACCCTTTCTGTTTTTATTTACTCTTAAATTTCATGGATATAAAACTGGTGAAATATTTGAAAATAGAATGATGGCTTGCAATGGACAAGGCAGAGAGAGGGCCAAGTGCATGTTGCTGAAGAGTCCTGATCTGCTGGCCCCAGGGACCTGTAGGATGTACAGGCTGGTTTGGTTTGTGAAGGAACCAGCAGCAGTCTCACTGGGGTGAGAAACCACAGTATTCTTTTCAACCAGCAAAAGCCTAGAATGTTGGCACTTCTCCAAGCAGATTGTGGAATCACTTCTTTAATTCTGAATCAGAATAGAAATTGGAGTGCTAACGCCAATGAGCAGTAGATTAAAGTTGTAGTATCTTTACAGGTTCAGGAAAGAGTAAATGGATTCACATCTCTCTTTCTTAATGTTAGGTAATATGGAATCTGCTGGTGGGAAGGAATCTATGTTTTGTAGAATCTTTCTTTTCTTTTTATTTTAAAGAGGATAAAACCAATCAAAATAAACCAGTGTAAGAGATACAGGACTTCAAAACATTATGAAATCAATGATAGTTACCATAATGCCTTTTGATGTCTTCAAAATAGTTGCAGATAACTTCAGACATAGTAAGAATCAAACAGAACAGAATACAATAGAAACAATAAAAACAAAACAATGAATGCAATAAAGGACTTCAAAATAAGCCAATAATAAATCCAAAATTGCTACTATAATATGTCTTGTTATCTTTGAAATAACTGCTCTTGCCATCAGATTTGCCATAATGAAACAAAACAAAAGAGAATAAAACCCAACACAACAAAACAATGGAAACTATATAGGACTTCCAAAACAAGACCATAGGGAATTAACAATGCTGCAACTGTCAGAAGGAGATCCCCCTAGATGTCACACTGTGTACCACTATCCTCTGAACCTGTGATCAGACCACTGGCCCTAGACCTACAATGTTAGTGAAACAACAAAGCACCACAGGCATTCACAATTGCATTTCACCTCCATAGCTATCATCACAGCTTGTGTTCTCTGGATAAGCTGCTCACTTATGATGGGGGTGAGGGTGGGGGGTTGGTACTTCTTGTTTGCCAGCCTGCACACTGGAAGGGGCTGGGGCCTGTCCTCAGTCTGGCAGTGACCTGAGCGTGGTGCTGGTTCCCAGACTGGGCTTGCTTGCTGATGTGGCTTTTTTCTCTCAACCCCTAGTCTGTGAATGGTGCTGACTCACAGGGAGAGGCTGGGGCCTGGGTATTCTAGTCCAGGGGCAGCCCATGCATGGTGCTGGTTCCTAGACTAGGCTTGTTTGCTGGTGTGGCCTTGCTCTCTCTACCCCCCAGTCTGTGAATGATGCTGACTCGCGGGGAGAGCCTGGTTTCTGCCTGTTCCAGTTCAGTGGTGGCCTGCGCATGGCACTGATTCCCAGATTGTGGAATCTATGTTTTGTAAGCAGTTCCCTAACCGCCCCCACAGGTAACTGGCTTAGACATGATACCAGACATCTCCAGTTTAAAGGGGAAGAGATTTATTCTGGCTCATGTTTTAGAAGATTCAGTCCTTGCATGGGCCACAGATTCTAAGGCAGGACTATAGGGAAGAGGGGCAGAGAGCATGAAGGGAGGAACTAGACAGGGAGATAAACTCTTTCAGGCCAGGCCCCAGGTGACCTTCGTTTTCTGACCAGACCAGGCCTCCTAAATCCCCTTAACCCATTCACCTTGCAAAACCCCACCTATGAGCACATGAGACTTTAGGGGGTCATTTAGATATAAAGCATAAAAATAGCTGAAGATAGGTTGTTTGCACCTTTTTGTTTGATCATTTAGGAGCAGATAAAGTTGTATTGTGTTGTGGCAGGGGGCAGGAAGTGGCCTCATTTTGTTTGTTTATACGAGGGAGGTGGTGTTAAAAACAGATTGTATAAAGATGATGCAGTTTGCTCTCCTCCCTTTATAGATATGGAAACAAAAGCCCACATGGGACAAGGTGATTTCCTGGATGCCACATTGCTGTCAGTATTTGAACAGGGCCTGAAGCTCATATCTTTTCAGGAGTACTTGGGATATTCACCGAGACCATATCCTGGATCATAAAAGCAACTGTTACGGTCTGTGTTTAGATGTTCCCCCAAAGTCTCATGCAGTCATGGGGCTTTTTCAGAGGTGGGTGAATCTAGAGTGTGTGATGTTGGAATTACACACCTGTGATTAATGAATCACTCCACTGATTGGTTTGGGATAGTTCTGGTTAGGATTAAGGGTGTGAGTACTGCATCAGCCCTAGGGTGGGTAGCCTGCATACAATGTAACGGGCAGAAGGACTCTTGTGTCCTTCTCCCTTGCTTGCTTTTGCTCTCTTCTGCCACCATGAACTGTTTCTCCTCTGAGTTATCCCTCTGCCAAGCCATCCTGTCTTAGACCCAGCTCATTACGAACTGAAACCTCTACAAACTGAGGGAGAAATAAACCTTTACCCCTTTAACTTTGGGTTATTGGGTATTTTGTCTTGGCAACAAAGCAAAAGTAACTAAGACAGAAACCATAGCAGATTTAGAATTAAAAAAATTGGCAATTAAAGAAAATTAAAATCATAGGTATGTTCTCTAATCATAATAGAATTAAAGTAGAAATCAATACCAGAAAAACAGGGAAGACTCCAACACATGAAAAATAAAACAACACACTTTTAAATAATCTAGGCAAAAAATTTGAAAGATAGATAATTAGAAAGTATTTTGAACTGAATGAAAGTGAGAATATATTGATATTTGTATATTTGTGGAATTCTGTGCTTTAGAGGGAAATCAATGAATTGGAAACAAAAAAAGTCAAAAATTAGTTTGTGGAAATGATCAATAATATTGATAAATGCATCTAGCAAGATTATCAAAGGAAAAACACACAATAGAAAAACAGGAAAAAAGAAAAAGAAAACAAAAAGTTATAATAAACCACCTTGCCCAGATTTTCCTGGAATTTTCTAATTTTGACACTGCCCAAACAAAAAAGTCTTCAGCGATGAAACAAAACGGAGGTCAAATTCATGACCTTAGTCATATGTTTGCACTAACAATGTACAATTGAAACAAAAATTAATACAATTTGCAAAGACAGATGTATAAATCTAATGAGACATGTATAAGTTAAATATCCTGAAAACCACAAAGTTCTTATGAAAGATGATGAAGCCCTCCCCCTCAAAAAAGCAGCAGCAGATATGCTATGTACATGGATTGGAAGATAAGCATAGCAAAATTATCTATTCTTCCCAAAATTGATCTACAGGCTTAATACAATCCTGAGATCCTGGAATAACATTTTATAGCTGAGAATAAGATTACTCTAAAACTCCTAGTACAGCCAAATAAATTTGCAAAAAAAGTTTAAGGATTCATACTGAGTAATTTTAAGACTTACGATAATCGCTATAGAGATCCTGACAATGTGGTATTGCTGAAGGGATAGAAAATAGAATAGACCAGACCAGGGAATCTGGAAATAGAGCTACACAAATATAACCAATTTTGGAGAGTGGCTCAAAGGCAATTCAATGAAGGGGTAATCTTTTCAATAAATGCCATTAAAATGATTGAACATTGTTCTAAAAAAGAAAACAAAACCACCCAAAACCCCCAAACCTCCCAAATACACAAAACTCAAACTTCATACCTGTCCAAAAACTGAACTGAAATGGATCATATAGCTAAATATAAAACAAAATTATGAAACTTTAAAGGAAAAAATAGAACCAGGCATAGTGGAACACACCTGTAATCCCAGTGCTCAGACAACCAAGGCAGGAGAAGAGTTCAAGGCCAGGCCTGTCACAACAAAAACACACACAAAAGGAACAACAGGAAAAAAAATTTTGTTCTGGTGTTAGGGAAAGAATTTAGATATGTTACTAAAATCATGATCCACAATAGAAAATATTGTTAATTAGACTTAATGAAAATTAAGTACTTTTGCTCTGATAAAGATTTGTTAACAGAATGACAACATATACATACTCAGAGAAGATATCAAAGCATGCAGCATATATAAAGTTCTCAGTATTTAACAGAAAATATCAAGCGATGAGCTAATGACTTGAAATACTTCAAACAGCGTATAAATATGACAAATACATGAACAAATGTTCATCAGTCAATGGGAAAATGTATATTTAAGCCATGTGATATCACTACGTACTTATTAAAAATACTGACAATATGAAGAGTTCGTAAATATTTGGAGCAACTAGAACTACCGTACATTACCGGTAGATATACGAAGTGAGACAACCATGTTAAAGTGATTTGACAGTTTCTTGTAAAGTTAAAAGTATACTTATGTCATGAGACAGCAGTGCCATTCCTATGTAGATACCTGAAAAAATGAAAGCTTTATTTACACCAGTTCAATTCAAAATCCCCCCAAAATGGAAACAACCCAAGTGTTATGGGTAGGGTCCTGTGTCCCCCACAAAGCCTCATGTAATCATGGACAGGGCTGAGTCTGGCATTTGTGATTGGCTTGTTGGCTGGCACTGGGATTGGTGATGTGAGTGTTGCACCTGCTTCAGGGTGGAGCCGGCATACAGTGTAAAGGTGGGAAGAAGGCATGTTCTCTCTCTCTTGCTGGTTCGCCTTGCTGTTGTGGCCACCATGAATGGCTGCCCTGCCATGCTGCCCTGCCTTGCAGCCAGCTGAATATTGACTGAAACCTCCAAGAACTGTAAGAAATAAAGCTTTCCTTCTCTAATTTTGGGCATCAGGTGTTCTGTCTCAGCAACAAGTGAAAAGTAACCAAGACATCAAGCATCCCTCAAAAGATGAATAAATGGTGATATGTTATACAATGGAATTTTACCCAACACCAAAAGGACTGTATTACTGATACATGCAACAAACTCTCATTCTTCAAGGCATTAGGCTAAGTGAAAAGAAGCTACTCTGGAAAAGTTATATACTAAATTCCATTTATGACACATTTTTGGAAAGATAACAGCAGTAGGGATAGGTGGTAGGTGTAATTATTTACACAAGTTATAGCAGGCATTTCTTTGGATGATAAAATTATTCTGTTTTCTGATTGGTGGCAGTTACAAAAATTAATATATGTATCCAAATTCATAGAAATCTATGGCATCTGTCATTTAAATAAGAAAATGACATTTGACTCTTTATAGGGTTTACAGAAATTACATCAGAAAAGTAAGCCTCTGAGAATCAGAGGTTAGGTTAAATAATATTCTTTTAGTTACATGTCTCCGATTTTTATTGAGCAGTTCGTTTGGAAAACAGATTCATCTAAATTTAATTGATTGCTTACAATGCTGTTAACTTTTAGGCAAAACTCAGTCTCAATACTAGAAACATTATAAGATGGTAGAAAAAGTGGATGTCTTACTTATCACTGAAGTAGTCATCTTCTTTAACGTGTGAGTCAAGAAGATGAAAGGGAAAATGAGTCATTTTAATCTTGTTAGAATGTGTTTGCATTTCAGCTGAGAACTATTTTTTAACCTCACTTGCATAAACACAGTAGTGACAAAATCTTCTTCCATTGTTCTATTCCTCCATCCTTAACATATAGCCTACACCTTCAAGGTTATCTCAGTCTGCAGCTGAATGAGCTGTGACTATTATTGGGACATCTTGTCTGTGTTCTTGGACAATTTAAAAGTTGAAGGGGAAGATTTGTGAAAGGCAGAGTCAAGAGATGAGGTGGGAGGAGTGGAGCGGAAGGGGAAGTAAAGAGAATTAAGATGTGTTATGTACATGTAACAACTCCCTATGATGAATGTAATCATTGTGTACTACAAATGCAGTTATTTTTAAAATTAAAAAAAATACACCACCACTAACAACAAAAGAGGAGTTGCCTTATAATTTCATATTCACATCTTCTCATTAGTCAGATCTCCCTAATGTACACATTTTATTAGTCAGACCATAATTACATGGTCATATCTATATATGCAAGGGAGATTGGGAAATGTAGTCTTTTCGTTGGGTCCTTCGTAGCCAAGAATAAAACTAAGGCTTTGTTATTAAGGGAGGAGGAGAAACGGGTATTGAGTTTTATGCTCCTATGTAGCAATAGCTTTTCCCATGGGAGAGAGTTACTTTGATTTTATGAGGATGGATGGCAGAAAGGCAGTTTGCAATAACCCAATGGAGAATTTGTGTTTTAGGGGGTTTAGCCTTGTCGAACAAGCTGTGCAGAATGAGACAACCTTAGTTAAAATCCCCCTTACTGGGAGGATCATCAAACTGATCAGGTGATGACCTTCTTTTGATGGCCAGGATTTCAGAATAAAATTGGGCTCAAAAAATTTTAGGGCAGTGAAAATGCTCTGTATGGAGCTGGGGATTCAGCACAAGCCCCAACCTGGCAAGTGCAAAGTCATGAGTTAGATTCCTTGTACAAAAAAAAAAAAAAAAAAAAGAAAGAAAGAAAAGGCCCTGTATGACCTGTATGAAATTATAATGGGAGTGGGTAGGCACAGGTTGTTGTATTGTTTCTCCAAACCTACAGAATGTACAGAACCAACAGTGAAGCCCGAAGAAAACTATGCACTATGCGTAAAGATGACACGTCAATGTAGATTCATCGGTTACAACACATGTGCTGTACTGGCAGGGGATGTTGATAAATGGGGAGGCTCTGTAGGCAGAGAGCATGTATAGGAAATTTCTGTCCTTTTCTGTCAATTTTTATAAACCTAAAACTTTTCTTGAAAAATGTCTATTTTAAAAAAGTGCCTCCATTCTTGGAAGTTATTAGGAAGAATTACAAGTTACAGCCCCATACTGACTAGGTCTTGCTTGAATCGAAGACCAGTGTGGTAATCATCAGCCTCCCAGACAGGGTAGGACTATCCAAGGGTTGGGGCAAAGGCTGGGGCATTCTGAAAGATCTGCATAAACTGGGGAGAGCACAGGATCCTCACAGCTCTCGCTGACCTGCTTCTGTCACTGTGTCTCCGATGTAGGGACATGACTGGCCTTACTCAGGGTGGAACATAGGCTAAGTTTCTCTCCAAATTTCCCATTTTAAAACATGTGTTACCTTCAAGGATGCTCTCTTTAGGTGTCCGTTACTGCTATTTCTTGGAAAACCTAATTCTCACTGCCTTGATCTTTATCAACCATGTTTCTATTTGGTTTTAGTTGCAATTGTTTCTCTATTGTCATGGTGGCCAATATACAGTTATAAAATAAAATCTGAAAACACATTTGCATTTATTTGTCATTTGGCATGGAGAACCTTACCTTTCTCCACTAGGGTTTCCTTTGCCCATAAACAATTCACTCTTGAATTCTCATCTTTGGGTCTGTTTGCAGAGAAACAACTAGAACAGGTCCCAAACTGAGAAGGCTATGAGAAAGAGCATATATCAATAGGCAAAACAAAACAAACAAACCACACTAGAACTGATTTCCTTTTTTTTTTTTTTTTTTTTTTTTTTTTTTTGAGGAATGCTGCTGAATCTCACAGCAATGCCTTAGCTACTATTGCAGCGTACTGGTTCTAAAAAAACTGGTATATTTTCTGAACCCAGAACAGGTTAGAATGAAAGTGGAATATTAAAAAGGAAAAATTCCTTCAAACAAATTTAGTAGTGTTTACGTGAGCAAAACAAACAAAAACTATTCAGATTGGACAGGTTCTGGAGTCAGACCAAATTCTAAGAATTTTAATCATAGTGATCTGACAATTTCTAGAAAAACAAATGAGACCCAGAAACCACTTACTTGCCTATAGCTTAGTCAGTTGTTCAGTCAACTGGTTACAGCTTAATAGCTAATTGTTTACAGCATCATCAGTTAATTGGTTACAGGACATTTTGCAATCAGCCAAAGCTAAGTTGCAGTATTGTTAAATTGTTGGTTTGGTCTTTTGGGCCCAGTGCAGGGACCTCGTCCAAATTCATGGTCTCCCACACAATTATTTAACAGAAGGGAGTGGTATTATGCTACAGGAAGACAGAATGCACTAAATAATGAATGCAAGGAAAGGGCAAAAACGTAATTAAAAATATAGTAATCATGACCATCAATATCCACAGCAACATGGGGGCCATTCAGGACAAGTAGCTGAGCACACTTCCACTGGTTCCTAATGAATAAGTGTTTGTAGAGTTAGGGATGAAACTTTTCCAGCTCCTAAACCCTTCCTATTGACCTGATATAGTACTATTCCATTGGCCCTTGCCATTGTCCAGGTGCAGACTGTTTTTATTCTTGCTGGGATCATTTCAGTAGCCTTCTTCCCTGGTCTCTCTGGCTTCAGGCTCATCTGTCCTTAATTCATCACCATTCTTGTTGCCAAGAAAGATCATTTTAAATGCCAAACAATGTATGCTTAAAAGCTTTCCAAAGCAGCATTTCCTAAACAGGTGATGTCCCGAATGTTCCAGAGAGTTTGTAAAGTTTTCTTCTATTTTGTTTCAGTTTCTATGTTTTCTGAACTTGAAATCTGAGTGTTTGGGTATCTTAATTACTGTCAATTACTGAATGCAGAAGCATTCAGTTCCCTCACAGGTCATAGCCTGGGTAAGCAGTCAGAAGAGGGGATTTCATTCAGCTGGGAGGTCAGGGAACCCTTGCTATGCATTTTGAGGGTTTTAGTTGTTATACTGTTTTAAATCGTTCTTATTTTCGATCCTATGTTTTAACATTTATATCCAGGATGGATTAATTAGCTAAAGATGAGACACTTTAAGATTGTCACAGTGAAAACCAACAAGTTAAAGTAAAACCTAAGAACATTCTCTAAATTCTGACATGGTTCTATCAGCTCTAGAAATTGTGATAATATAGTACTACTTGTATAGCCCTTGAAGATATCTGATACTGCAAGAAAAATAGTGACTGTTATGTGAAATTTTGTGTCTGATTTATTGGTCATAAAGGTCATCAATACTTGTAATGTGTTCTTTCTGGGAAGAGTCGGGGAAGAAGAGCCTGAAACCCACTTATATCATTAAGAAATAAATATGAACATTTCAAAAGTAAACCAGGTTTATTTATTTATTTTTAAAATTTTATTTTAAAAATAGTAAAATCCAACAAAGCATAACAGAACAAAGTCAATCAAAACAAAGCAATAGAACTGGTACAGAACTTCAAAGCAGGATACTAGGAAAACAGTAGCTACTAGAGTGTATCTTGTTGTCTTCACAATAGTTGACTATTCCATCAGGTATAATAAAATCAAAACAAAAACAAAACAGAATAAAACCAATCAGAACAGAATATTGAATAAAGCAAAACAATTAATCAGAATAAAGCAAAACAGTGAGAACAATATTGGGCCTCAAAGACAAGACAGAAGGGAATCCCCCATATTTGCTACATTGCATACTGTCATCCTCCCAATGATGCTCAGACTGATGGCACCAGGTCTGAAAAATCAACCAAACAATATGAGCATTTAGTTGCTTTATGTACCTTAGTTGCTATCAACTTAGCCAGTCCTCTACACCAGCAGGTTGCTTACTGGGGGGTGGGGGTGGGAGTGGGGTGTTGTTGATTCTCAGCCTGTGTGCCAGTAGGCTCACTGGAGGTGTGGATCTTTCTCTTCCTGGGATCTGCGCCACTCATACCACTCACCAGGAAGACTGGCTAGTTGTCTTCTGGTTGCATCCTCCTTAACCCAACATGGCAGCAAACCAGGTTTTTTTTTTTTTTTTTTTAATGCAAAGGCAAACATTAAAACATTATGTCAAAAAAAAACCAGTTTTAATCTATTTTTGCTACTGTAAAATGTAGTAAAAAGTCATTCTATATTAGGTATGTTCAGTCTGAAAATATACCCACTATACAAGACGTTAGCGTTAAATGCATTGATCAAGGAATCACCTCTATGCTGGGAATTTAGCTCAGTAGCACAGCACCTGCCTGACTAGCATGAAGTCTGGAGTTTGATTCTCAATGCCTCCCACCCTGCAAAAAACATACCTTTCCTTGCATAATTAAGGTAAATTAAGGGTCGTGTGTTGCTTTATTAAAGGAAACAAACTGTTTTAAAATTATTTAAAAATTACAAAGCTAAAAATATTTTAAACTCAGAACTATCATATACCATCTAAAAATGACATTAGTGTGATAGGATTACCCTCTGTGAAAGAGCTTTGGGGTCATATTCAACTCTACAGCGCAACACACTGACCTCTTAGACTTGGTCCAGATTTCTGTCCTTCAGCAGTGTTCGCTCCACACTGAGGCCGTTGCCCTGAGCATGTCTTCCACAAGCTGGAGGTTTACGGGGGCTCCTCTAAGACTGGAAGCATCTTTCATCATCTTCACTATTTTTGCAGGAAACAATTTCTTACTTAACTTTTGATCTGGATTTCTAAGGATTTTCTCTGCTGCTAGTGAAAGTTAGATGCTACCTTTTGCATTCCCAAACCGCCCTTTTCACAATTCACTTTATTATCAGGACATGTTGTAACTACTTGAGTAGTTCTGTTTCTTTCACCAGACTCTGGATTCTTTGTCAAGGGGTTTTTGCCTTTTTCATATTTTTATGTCCTTAGTGCTTAGCACACGCAAAAAAAATTGGTTCTCAAATGTTTAAGATGTTCTGTAAATTGACCCCCGTCAAGAAAAGGTTTAATTATATTTGATATGAGATGTAGTAAATGTGTGTTTAAACAAAATTTATTGCAGTAGGATACACTTTGCCATTAGTTCCCTACATAATACTTCAACCATATTTATCCCATCATAGCCGTTCTGGAAGCTGTTTCCTGAGTGTCTTTAATTGTGCTGTCGTAGCTGCTTCCATTGTCCTGAATTGATTCAAAATGTTTACCTTTTATGGTCATTTTGACTTTGGGGAAGAGCCAGAAGTCGGATGGTGTCAGAGTCAGTGGATGAGAACAAAATAAGTTTTTTATGAGAGTGCCTTTTTGTTGGATGATATTCAGCCTCTGCATTTGCCATGTTTTATCACACCTTGTAAAGGCACGAGTTTCCAACAATGCTTCAAAAAGTGGCAAGAACAATGGGCTAAGTATGTTTGAAGCAAGGGGGTGTATTTTGAAAAGGATTAATGGCAACATGTCTTTTACTATAAGTTAAGAAATTCACTGTTTGATCACTTCTCATATATTCTATTTAAAAAGGAGGCTAGAGTGAAATGCATTTTGGAAAAGACTACCATCTCAAATGACTGAAAATTCCTGATGCTAAAAATGGTGCCCTTTCAGGTCTCCACTTCTATCCTGCAGAACCTAGCCCCTCAGGGAACCTGGGTAGATGGCCTGGCATGGTCTAGAATTGCCCTTGTGTTTCCTGGTCAGCTGTACCAACTTGACTGGGACTCACATTGGTCCTTTTATCCTAAGTAGTGACTTAAGATCACCTTTGAGAGCACCTATTAAATGAGATAAGGCAGAAAAGAATGGTGCAGCTAAGATTATCGCCTTAAAACGTTATTTTGGAGAAGAAGTGACTGCCCATGAGTGCAAGAAGTTACACTTATTTTAGCCTCAGGGAAGTCTTGAGAAGAGCTAAGGGAAAGCAGCAGCTCATCCTCCCTTCCTGTTTCAAAGGTGTGACTCCCTAGAGCCTCCTCCTTTTAATAACTCAGGGCTGGGCACAGGTGGGTCTTCTGGGCATCTTTATGTCTGAGGAACATCAGAAAATCCCAATTGAGTACTGTACTCAGAAGATTTGTTCCAGACTTTTTAGAATTCTCTTTTTTTTTATTTAAGAGAAAATAGATACAGAAGCTAGAAATAAAAGTCAAAAAAGACAGACAAACAACAACAACAGATCTGATACAATAACATTGTAGGTTTACACACTGAGGTGGTTGAAGTTTGGCAGTAGTTACAATATTGCATATCATTACCTTCCTAGGGGTTGGGGATATTGACAGATATAGACATGTAAGA
>RJWM01015618.1:0-46925 GCA_004363535.1 Dasyprocta punctata | reverse complement strand
AAAATCAGATTAACCATGGTGGAAGAGGCACTATGAGGAGCCATGGAATGCTACTGGCAGGATAGAAAAGAGAACTCTGAGGAAACTCGAAAGAAAGAGGAGGACAACTCTCAACTGGTTGATTCTGATGAGAGATATGAAGTGGGCATTAAATGTGGAGTAGACTATCTTTAGTAATTAGTGTTCAAAAAAAGTGGGTCTGGGGGTAACATTAGGAAAATTATAATAGTTTTTTACTGCTGTTCTACAACCGTGGGAGAAATGTTTCCTATAAATTCTATAGTCAGCTATTAAGGTTTTTTTTTGACACTAATTTTCATTCTTTCATTTCATTCTTTCAGTCCTGGATGAGTTTTTATTGCTTCACCACTATAAATAAAGGTTTATGGGTTTTACAAATGTGCACTGCTATAAACACCACTGCTTGAACACTTACAAAATACTGTCATATATAAATATATGTTCAACTTGTTAAGACAATGCTAAAGCTAGTCAGCAGTATTTGTCACATGCAGTGGAGTACCTTTGACTGAGGCTGTCAGTCATAATCTCACAACTTCAAAAATTCTTAATACTCCTTAAAAATTTTATTTCTTCCCTTCAACTGTTATTGCTGGTATTGTTTTAAAAAAAGAGATCAATAGATTTAGCTGCATTACTGATTTTTCTAAAAAAAATCTGTTTCTTTTCCAGATCAATTACTCTAGAGACTATATCAACTGAACTTAGGTTAAATAAGCTTCGCAAATGAGAATAAAACAATGCTTTTTACATCAAATCAGCAAACGCTGTTTAACAGTCTAATCCTAATTTTTAACCTTTCTATTAAAAATGTCTCTTTCATACCCCAAACATATCCAATAAGCAATTATTTAGAGCTGTTAGCCGGGTGTGGTGGCGCATGCCCTTAATCCCAGCACTCCGGAGGCCGAGGTAGGAGGAGCATTGTGAGTTCGAGGCCGGCTTGGGCTACAATGCAAACGCAAGACTGGCCTGAGTTACATAGTGCGACCCTGCCTCAAAAAAAACTAGGGCCGGGAGTTCAGCTCAGTGGCTTCAGTGCCTGCCCTGGTAGGTGTGTGAGGTTGTGAGTTTGATCCCTGGTGCCACAAAAATAAAAAATAAATAAAAAATAAAAATAAACCTGTTGTTTACAAACTCAGAGTCCAGCTGAGTTTGAGATTTCAACATACTCTATGCACAAAAGAAAAAGAGTTTATCAACCTTGTTTTTTTAACATCATTTAGGAACAGCCCAACTACTTTTCAGCGAGAGAGAAAAGTATGATTCTGTATGCCCACTCCAACCATTACACCACAGGGAACATTAATTCTTGACCCATGACATTTTTGGTGACCATAAGCTTGGCTTTCAAAATACCTTTGGTGGCCATCATCCTTAGAACTTTTGCTTCCATGAGCATCAGCACAGCCAACAACTCTTCCCTGACAAAAGTATGAGACCATCAAGCTGCACTTGGTTGGCCACTGTACCCACCAACTTAGTAATGCTGTGCTCCGTATATATTTTACAACAGTACCTCAGTTCACAAACTTTATTCCACAATTCTCAATGCAAAATGAACTGGATGAGAACTGAATCAAATTCAAGGTTCAATGTTAACCTTATAGGGAAATCTGATTCAGTTCTCACAGTTCGGTTTGTGACTAGAACTGTGGAAAGTTCACGAACCGAGGTACCACTGCACATCATCCGTCCATGTCAGTGGCTTACCGTAGTTTACAGGAAATACATTTTAAATCTAATTTTATCATTACATCGTCTTTCCAAGAATGCTATTTCTTTTTGGTTCAAAACTCTAACTACTTGTAATCCCAGCAGTCTGAAAGGGTAAAACAGGATTGTAAATTCAAGCCAGCCCAGGCAATTTAGTGTCTTAATGAGATCCTATTGCACGATAATGTTTTTTTTTTCTTTTTTTTAAAGGCTTGGGATGTACCACAATGCAAAACCCTGGATTCAATCCTCAGAACTGCAAAAACTAACTCATCACTCTTACCTGAAACAAACACCATCCACATATGCTAAAACCAATGGAAAAAAAAAAGGGAGAAACAGGGTATCTGCAGCCTCAAAGTAGACTCCTCAAGATTTTTTTAATTTCAGAGGGAAAAAGAGTAACTGTATAGTGTAGAAGCTCATCAGATAAAACTCAAACCCACTGATCATGATTAAAATAAGATGACATGAAACTTCAGGTGTGGGGTTTCTAATTTCCTCTATGTCTATGTCTCCTGGACTTGCTCTGGGTGAGATACAGGCATGCAGAATTAAACAACATAAGCATGAAGTTGTCTCCTTAAAAAAATGAAAAATAAAAAAAATAAGATGACATCATATACCCCTTGATGTGATGGGAACTGCTATGATGGGAAGAGATTACAGGGACATTAAGTACAATGTGAATTCTAGACTCCATGCTGGAAAAAACTGTGGCATTAAACTGTGAAATTCAAATCTGGCCTATCTTATAGTTAACATATTATGCCAACATTAACTTACTGATTTTTGATAACTACAATATGATTTTGTTAACACTGAAGTAAATTCCTAGTATTTTCGAAACTTTTCATCCGGTGCTAGCGGAAAATAAAAAAATAAGGGTGGGGATTGAGATGTGTTATGTACATGTTATCAACTCCCAACAATCAGTATGTGCTGCAAACATGTACTAATAAAACATTTAAAAAATAATTTTGTACAAAACTAAAAATGATTTCAAAATTAAACAGTGTGTCTGTGGCAGCAGAAGCCCTGTCCTGAATCAATGCCTTACAAATCCCCCAGGACATTTAGGGTCAGAGCTGAATGAGCCACTATCCCAGCTACTGCCACTGTGTCTGGCAGCATGGTATTGTCTGAGTGCACTATATACACCAAGAAAACAATCAGTTATGCATGCTGTACTCTTCTGAACAACTGTGTATATCAAAAGGTCTCAGTAATAGACTCTGTCAGAGCTCCAGGAGGAGGCACTGTTGATGAGGCCACAGTACTAATCTATTAATCCCTTTGTTATCATTACCCACTTCAGCTTCTTTTCTGAACTGTAACCATGTGAACCTCGTATTCTGCAAGAGTAGGGCGGGCTCCAACGATGGGGTGAAGCTACAGCAAAATGCTGTCCTTCACATCCAGTCAGCTATGCCATCTAGGTTCATGGCCACACAGCACTCAGAATAAACGGAATGAACTTTCATTACCCTATGAGTGCCTCGGTAGCAATTCCTTCAGAATGGAAGTATTCAGCAGAGTTCTTCCCACTGAACCAAAGGAGTGCTCCCAGTGGACCATCACTAAAGGGCACTTCATTTGGTCTTTCCCCAGAATACCCAGGCGGAATTTACAGGGAAAGCTGGTAGATACGCTTCCTTCCAATTCTCACTTTTAAGAGAAAACAATTCTAGAGGTTTCTCCCAGCAGCTGTCATGACTCATCTGAAAACATAGAAGGAAGTTCTCTGGCTCTGTGACAGTCTCACTAGATCAGATTATTAGTCATCCTTCTTTCTCGTCAGCAGGCACTTCCTTCTTCCTTCTCATATCCCCATTTTCTCTCTTCTTATCCTCCCAGGTTTGAATTCAAGGCCTACTTGACTACAGTAATCCTTCACAGAGCTAAAAAGGGGAGACTGGATGGATCCGTGTTTCCTCCTTGTCCATCCTGATCGGATGCTGGACTTGGAGGCTCAATATAGAAGGCCCATTCCTGCGACAGATAGATAGATAGATAGATAGATACATACATACATACATAAATAGACAAATAGATATCCTAGCTATTTGAGAACAGTCACAAACACTACAAATGTTTAATTTTGAAAACTCCTACTATAACAAACAAAAGTTTATCTTATATTGACGTTGCCCTTGTAGTATGTGATCACTCTTCCTATTACTAACTGGTTAATAGAAATAAAAATAACTTACCAAGAACAGTCAGCAAAACTTTTTTATTCGCAACACCAGGAGCTTTTTTCACTTTGCACTGGTATGTGCCAATATCCGATAACTGTAAATTTGTTACATTTATTGATGCATCACCAGATTTGAGGTCATTACTTGTAAAATGTACTCGTCCTTTCAGAGCTTCATGGTAGTTATCATAAATTTTGTCTCCAGAATATAAAATAATCTAAAAGAAAACCAAACAATAGCAAACAATAACAACAAAAATGAGTCATTAAAGGAACTATGAATATATCGATAGTATAGAATCTAAAAACTGAAAGAGCAGAACACTGTATGATGAGAAAACCTACAACTATCTAAGTGACAGAATAAGAAAACAGAAAGAGACCAGTAATATCCTTGAGTTTATCCCCATGTTTCCATTTTAAATAGGGCAATCTAGATCCACCGTAATATATATAACATAGCTCCATAATAGGAGATTTGTCACAGGATGCAGATTTGTTCATTCCTATTCGTTCCATTTTTCAAATGCCTTCAAGACTGCAGTGAATCAATTAAATGTATAAAAATCAAGAATATATTGCCTCTTCTCTCTAAAAAGGCTTATCAAAATTTACCTGTGGAATCCAAAGACAACTTTATTTTTATCTTACTACTACTTTGAAGGTACCTGAGGGTTCTAGTGTACAAAATCATGCATAAAGTCATGAAATGAGCCTCCATGATACATATGTCCAGGTTAGCAACAGCTTTCAATGAACCTTCTGTGATAAAGCAAAGCCCATTTCCTATTGCACTCAGTTTTCTAAATTCTAGGCTTTGATGGCAGTGATCAAAGACTAGATTTAGAAGAAAAATAAAATCTGTCTGGCTTGGAGAAGAACAGTAGTCATCTCTAACAGGCTCGAACGTTTATTTAAAACATTTCATAAGCTGGGCGTGGTGGCACACGCCTTTAATCCCAGCACTTGGGAGGCTGAGATAGGAGGAGCGTTGTGAGTTCGAGGCTGGCTTGGGCTACAATGCGAGCCAAGGCCGGCCTGAGCTACACAGTGCGACCCTGCCTCAAAAAACCAGGGCCAGACCCTGCCTCAAAAAACCAGGGCCAGGAGTTTGGCTCAATGGCTTTAGCACCTGTCTGGCAGGCATTAAGTTGTGAGTTTGATCCCTGGTGCCGCAAAAATAAATAAATAAATAAATAATAAAACATTTCATAAATTTTCACATTTGCTATTAAAATCACATGTTCTGTTCATGTAAGACTCAAGGGACAGAAAGTGGTGCCAAACCCAAATAATACTTAGGAAAATGCCTATAGCCTATGCCATGTGAGTAATTTTGTTATGTAAGT
Source organism: Dasyprocta punctata (assembly GCA_004363535.1). Taxonomy (NCBI): domain Eukaryota; kingdom Metazoa; phylum Chordata; class Mammalia; order Rodentia; family Dasyproctidae; genus Dasyprocta; species Dasyprocta punctata. The sequence goes on along the minus strand of RJWM01015618.1, from coordinate 41,639 downwards.
CTAAAAAGCAGCCTGAGAGTCTGCAGGTGGCTCACTCAGTAACTATGAGCCATGTTTATCTGCTCTACTTCTTGCCACACCCACTTGTCAACAGCACTACCGAGAACTCCACAACTGAGGCTGCCCTAGCTTCCTATTCACCTATTTGTTGTAAGGGCCATAAAGTCCAATCCATTCTGCTTTTAATAGTTCACTTCGCCACACACACCTCAGGAGTCTTTCAGCCCTTTCCCATGAAAACAACCAGACAGGTCTATACTTCTTCACTGATTCCCGTTCACATCCCTGCAAGGATGACGGCACTGTCCACAGGGAACACTGAGTAAGGGTCACAGCAAAGACGCAAGCCAGAGCTGCTTGCCACAGTAACAACATCACTTAAGAGCTAAATACTTGTGCAGTATTTTACTGAACTCCAACAACTCTGAGGTGGGATATATTTGTTCCTATTTTACAGGAGGAAACAGAAGTTTATGGGACATGGGTGAGAGTAAAGGACAGTACAGTGCAAAAGACTATAAAAGTGCAGATGTGAAAGTTACAGAAGAACTATGTTCAAATTTCCACTTCCATCTATTGCCAGCTGTGTGACCCTGATCATGTTCCCTCCTTTTCCAATGTATGATAATCCTCAATTTAGGGTGCTTTCTGAGGCTGCAAAATACAGTCATGCACCACATAACAACGTATCAGCCAATCAATGAGCACAGCTGTACACAAACAGTGGTCCCATAAGATTATTTCAGTCACTGTAAGTTTGTGTCACTATACTCTATGACAGTCACACCATGGCAGAATCACCTAATGATACACTTTGCAGAACATATTCCCTATCTTCAGGATCTCTGCAGTTCAATCCAATTCCTCATCCTTAACCACTGTGTCTATCAGCTTAAATATACTGTAATTGGTCTTCAGATAACATATAAAGTAGCTAAAATTCTTTGTTAAGCATCTTCTTCTGTATCAATTTCTCCCGTCTCCCACTTGTCTGACTTTACTGTACATTGATTTGAGGTTAGATTTTAACACAGAAATAGGCACTCATGGTCAAGTACACACAGTTTCACATTTATCTCACATCTCCTGTTGACAGCAAGATTGTGCTTCCCACTCAACCCGGGAGACAGAGGTCCTCTTTCCATTAACAGACACACTGTATCGGCTCAGGGCACACCGTGCTTCTCCGTCTCTATCTGCACCTGCTCAAGGGCTTCACTCATCTCATGCACCTCAGACAGAGCACTGCCGACCTATGCTCTCCTATCCCAACCATGCCTCAGGGGCCTGGCATCCAGCAGGACACTGCACTGGCAAAACCAAGTGCACAACCTCAGTGAAACACCTTTATTCAGGGTACCAGCTCCCCAGAGCGAAAGAAAGGGAAAGTTAAGACAGAGAGAGAAAGAACTGGTGTGGGGTGAGTAACCAGGAAGAGTCAGGCTCCATTTATTTTGTTTAGAAGACAAAAGGAAGTTTCAGTGCCAGAACTGGGGCAGAGGTTATATTCTCTGACAGAATGGCCTTAGCCTCTGACAACTTAGGAATCATCTTAATTACTTCCTTCCCAAATACATGGTGGACAAATTGACTGGATTTGCCAAAAATATTAATTACCTAACAGTACTCATTCAGTCATTACACCAAATGATCTTATTTTCAGCTTAATTAATTAAGTCCTTCTTTTTACCTGGGCAATAAATAAAAACATAATTTCTTTTTCTAAATACATGCATTGCTACACTCCTCTAAGTATTTGAACTTGTTTTCATTCCCCGGTCTAATATAATTTATGAATGCTGATTTTTTAATTAAATAAGAACATTTTAAATAAAGTAAAATACTTGAAAGACAAAGTATGATATATATATATTTGGAGGTGGGAATGTTGAACAAGTTTTCTTTCCTTTTTTTTTTTTTTTTTTTGTCTTTTTGAGACAGGGTCTCACTATGCAGTTCAGGCTGGCCTTGGGCTTTGGGCTCACTTTGTGGCCCAGGCTGGTCTCGGACTTGCAGATGATTCTCTGGCCTCAGTCTCCCAAGTGCTGGGGTTACAGGCATGTGCCACCACAGCTGCCTGAGTTTTCCTTTTGTGCTATTTATTTTTAGCTTTCCAAGTTTTCTACATTAGACTCTTATGACTTTGGTCAGAAAAAATACTATAACAATATTTTGATACTTTTTAAAGCTGGCTGTGGTGGCCCATGCCTTTAATCCCAGCACTCGGGAGGCTGAGGTAGGAGGAGCATTGTAAGTTCGAGGCCGGCTTAGGCTACAACGTGAGCACAAGGCCGGCCTGAACTACACAGTGCGACCCTGCCTCAAAAAACCAGGGCCGGGATTTGGCTCAGTGACTTAAGCGCCTGTCTGGCAGGCGCGAGGTTGTGAGTTCAATCCCCGGTGAACATTTTCGTATTTTTTAAATTTGTAATTTAAGTATTTATAATTTAAGTATTTAAGTTTTTCTGCTGTACAGACTTAACCCTGCTTAAGAAATTCATCGTACAGGATGTGACTTGAAGAAATAAAGAAAACAGATTCTGTAATAACAATATACCTGCTTTATACTATGCTACATCTCACGGCCCTTCTGCTGGTAACAGAGTCCTCAAATAAAACTTAGAATTCACTTTTCTCAAATGTTTATTTTTTAACACAAGATAGTTTCCTCACTGTCCCCAAAACAGTACGAACACTGCTAACCCATGGTCAAGTCAGCTCCAGAACCTGTCCACTCTTCCCTGCTATCTGATCTATACAAATCCAGAATTTCAGAATTATCAAAAATTCCTTTTCTTTCTAAAAGCTTTCTGCAAAACACTATATAGCCCTTTTCTTCTTCTATAATCTTAGGTTATCACAAAGGTGATGTCACTTTCCACCAGCATAATCACCTTCCTCACCTAGATCATGGCTGAGCTGGCAGGGCTCTCTTCCCAGCTAATATGCCCCACCTACGTGATGAGCACAGCGATGGACACATGAAGACAGTAGCACAGGAAGCAATTACTTAAAAAACTCACCACTTGATCCACCTGCTGATTATCAGCTGGTGACAGTAGCCATTCAATGTCCAGTGGTCCCTGGTCTTCAGGATCAATAGTAAATTTGCATGGAAGATAGGCAGTTTCCCCCTTGGCTTTTTCAATCATCATCTGATCAGGAGGAGTGATACTCAAACTTCTAGTGAGATCTGTAGAAAGAAACATGTAAATAGTACTAAGCATCTGTTGTTACTCTAGGAGTAATAGCAACTGGGCCCTGTAGACATTCCAGGGAGCACAATGAAGTGGGGGACACAGGATGGGTTTTGGGTCTGGCCAGAAAATGGAGTTGATATTCAGTGGGGTGTTTGTAAAAATGAAATGCCTCTGTTAGTACTACCTGATTTAGTATAGAACACCCTTCAAGAATATGTCTTGGTTACTTTTCTCTTTGGTTGCTGGGAAAAAATACCCAACACCCAAAGTTAAAGGAGGAAAGGTTTATTTAGCTCCCAGTTTGAGGAGATTTCAGTCCATAACCTGCCGGCTTCAAGGCAGGATGGCATGGTGAGGAGGTAACAGTTCAAGGTGATAACAAAAGCAACAAGAGCAAAAAGAGGGGAACAAGCCTCTTTTACTCCCTTATACTGTAAGCAGGTCACATCCCCCACCCCAGGGAAGGTGTAGCACTCACACCACCTTCCTGCCCTCCTCTTGCACAGGGTCAGGATATTTACAAAGTGAGGATCCTGGCCCCCTGCTGAGGTACTTAGTTAAACTTCTAAACTTCTCAAATTGACACAATGTATCAATCATTACAGAACACCATAGGATTCCCAACATAGGGGCTGGGGATATAGTTCAGAGGCATAAGTGTCTGCCTGGTAAGCCTGAGGTGGTGAGTTCCACCCCTGTACCAAAACAAAAAAACAATCAAACAAAAAAACATTCTCAACATAATATAAAATCTAGGTTTCTGCTAGTAAGACGGTTTCTACACCCCAGCAGGTGGTTAAAACTGTGGTTAGCTATATTTTCTGAAAGATCAGTAATGTCACACAAATCCAAGGCTATATTAATTTATGTTAACCACACTGCCACGACACACTGAGAACTCATTGTTCTTAGGACACAGGCTGATTTGATAAATTTTGACACATTTTCCATGAAGTATTTAATTCTAAACTTCTATTACACTTAATCCTGTAACTTGTCTTGAACGCTTAAACATTTCTAAGCAATAAATTTTGATGAATACAAAAAGAAACTATATACAGTCAAGCATTGCATAACAATGTTTCAGCTAAAGAAATTTCTAACTGTGGCTCCGTAAAATTAAAATGGAGTTGAAATAATCCCTATTGAATAGTATTTTTACTGAATCTTTTTTATGTTTGGGTATGTTTAGGTATACAAACATCATTGTGTTACAAATTCCTACAGCAGTTCAGTAAAGTGCCATGCTGTATGGGTTTGTAGTCCATGAGCAATAGGCTACATCATACAGCCCACATATACAGTAGGCTACACCACACAGATTTATTTAAGTATACTCTGATCTTCACTCAATGATAAAATCACCTAATGATGCATTTCTCAGAATCGATCCCCACCATTAAATTTACAATTTACCAAATAGTTGACTTCAGTATTATCTTTCTTTTTGAAAAAAATCACTGTATGGGGTATGCTATGTCCCCCCAAGTCCTCACATATTTTTGATGGGGCTGAGTCTGATGCTTATGATCAGTTTGTTGTCTAGCACCAGGATGGATGACTTGACTGTTGTACCCGCCCAGGGGTGGAGCCGACATATAGTGCAAGGGAAGGCGGGTCTTTTGCTTTTGCCTCTCTCTCTCTCTCTCTCTCTCTCTCTCTCCAGCGTGCCTTGCTGCTTGCAGCTGCCACGAAAGGTAGCCCCATCACCCCATGCCGCCTTGGAGCCAACTTTATGGACTAAAACTCCCGAGAAACTGTAAGAATAAACCTTTCCTTCCCTAACGTTGGGTGTCAGGTATTTTGTCTCCACAAGGAGCGAAAAGTAACTAAGACAATCACAATTGTACTTTGTTTTTTAAAAGCCTTCTTAAAATCCTATCTTATTCTGAAATTCACAAATACAAAGTTTCCATTTAGCTCACAATTTAAAACATTAATACTGAATGGCATTCATTCATTCATTCATTTTTTTAGGAAGCAGGTCTTGCTATGTAGCTCAGGCAGTCCTTAAACTCACTGTGTAGCTCAGGCTAGCCTCAAACTGATGGTGATCCTCCTGCCTCAGTCTCCTGAGTGCTGCAATTAGGGGCATGTGCTACCATGTGTGACTTGAATGGTAATATTTGAGAAACATATAAAAGATATCCTAAGCTCCAAACAAAAATTCCCCACAAACATTCCTCCACTTGGGTTCATTAGTGCTATCTTAAAAAGAGCTCAAAAAGTCTCCTTGCTCATTTCACTGACAATGCTAATGTCTCTTACATGCATAAAAGGTGGAAATTTAATGAAATGGTTCTACTTCGTGATGTGTAAGAAAAAAGTCTAATCAATGTGTTTTTCAAAAGGGAAGCAATTCAAAAGAAATATTAATTTTCACAGAAAAGTAAGTTTGTTCAACACTTGTCTTTCAGTAAGATTAACATGAACAAGTTATCAACGATTTAAAACACAAATTGAGTATACAAAAGACATAGCATAAAAATGTTATACTACTTAACATGAAAGTATGAGTTGTCCTATCTGTGGTTTCTTTATAACCTAGTATTTTCTTAGGTAGAAACTCAAATGTCTAACACACAGAAGCATAAGTTTCACCATTTCCTGTTTAAAAAGCAGTTCTACCACTTGGGCTCCTGTATTGCTGATGTTGACATGCAGGACTAAAGGATAACCTGGAGGAGTCTTAAGCACTAAAATTATGGTACAGTACCCACAGCCTGCCTTATTCCTTCCCACCCCCTCTTCCCACCATAAAAACAAACACATTAGAACAAAAAGAAGTTCTTCAATCCAGTGTCCTAGTTATCCACAATGACTGTTTTGATGCTGTTTTTCAAATAATAAATTGCAACATAACTAAAATGAAACATCAGTCATGACCTGATCCTTTCAATTAACTGTAGAATAAACTTAAACTTACAATACTTCAACTATCAGATTTAATGAAATGTTGATAAAGTTGAAGCCAAGCGACTAAGAACTAAAGAACAGCTAAGCTACATTTAAGACCATATGTATTCAGGCTTTTGTTTAATAGCATTTAAGGGAACCTCCTCAGATTAAAAATGGATACAAATTCTCTGCCCCTTGTCCCTTAATTTTGAGGTTGCCCTTGTTCTGACCAAAAGTAGAACCCTGCCACGGTGTGAACAACCCACAAGGAAAAGAACTGAGGAGTCTGCCAACATGAGGATCCTGTCACACTCAGCTCCTATCAAGATCAGTGGTCTGCAGCCCCACGAGTACGCCTAGCCCTGCTCTCACAGCATCTCAGCATCTCCTAACCTGGAAACCCACGTGACTTTTGTGTTTTCAGTCTTAGACTGGGGTTGCTTTGTGACACCACAAAGATTGATATGCATCACACAAACCTACTGCTTCAGACCAAATACTACCCTCCCCAAAATATGCATTACTCCATTTCATATCCACATATCTATTTAAAATTAGGATGTGATTTTATGTGTACAATCTCAAGTGTTTCTCCTAAATCAATATTTAAATCTCTGAATATTTTTAATCATTTCTAATAAACTCAGCTCCATTGCCATATCACTCACTGAGGGATTCTTCTGCTTCTCCACATTACAATGATTTTTCTGTCCATCACAATACTTTTTATTTGTACCACTTACCTGGTATTTACTGTAGCATACACTACCTTGGATTTTTTTTTTTTTTTTTTTTAAGTTTTAAGATGAAACTGATTTAACTAGCATCCAGGGCTCTGTTGTTACATGTAGACGTGTGTGAGCTTATCTTCTTCCCATATTACTTTGTAATTTTAAAACCTTTTAAAGTGCACATACAGCCAGGCTCTGAGGCACGTGCCTACGACCCTAGCACCAGGATCATACCGCCAAGCCAGGCTGGAATATGTAGCTGTAAGACCCTGTCTCAAAACAAAACAAAATAATAATTTAAAAAGGAAGTCCCGATTTACCATTAAATCACTGGCTCTATTAGAGCAGGGAGAAACTACACAAGTACCTCTACCTCCTGCTGTAGGAAAGGGACCGCTGACTGGATTACAAATTTGAACAATTTTAGAAATGTTGAGGGAGGCAAGCATTAATCTGCCATAAAAATTCCTGCTATTTCAAATGTTCCTTTCTGTAGCCATTAAATTTGTTGCCTGCATTTAATTTGTCTGGTTATTAGTACTTCATTATTGTCTTCTCACTGTTAAGACACGGTCTTGCCATGCAGTTCAGGCTGGTGATAAACGAACTTCATAGATCAGAGTGGCCTCAAACTCACGGTGATCAGCCTGTCGCTGCCTCCTGAGTGCTGGCAATATAACCATACGACACCACACCTGGCTAGTTACTAATATTTTATACATTGAGTAAGGGATGAGTAATGTAAATACCTGAAGTGAAAAATTCTATTTCCAAATATAAGCCCCCAAACAAGGGAGGGGAAATATATAACGTAAAATTGTTGTAGATAACACATCCTTTTTAGTCATAATGTGCTTTCTGAGCTTTTGTTTTATAGACATCAACAAAAAAGTGTTGACTTAAACACAGGAAAAACTTACTTTTGGCCCACGGTTTTAGAGGTTTCAGTACTTGGTCACTTGGCGCTGTTGCTCAGGGCCTGTGGTGAGGCTCTTTTCAGCACTCAAGAGGCCAGGAGAAAAGGGAGAGGAGGAAGGAGAAAGAAGAGGGTGAAAGAGGGATGAGGGTCACGGAAAGGGAGCAAAAGAGGCAGAGACAGAAAGCAGCTGGGGTCCCAATCTGCCCTGGAGGGCAAGACCCCCATGATGTACCTACCTTCCACTTGTGTTCCCATCACCTCCCAGGACCACCACGGGGGCATCTAAGTTCTTAACACAGGAGAGTGAGAGACAGTGCAGACCCAAACTGTAACAATGTGTACATAAAAAATGAGGTGCAAAGATATACACCAAAATGTTACAGCAACGTGCCTTTTTGAGAACTGAGGCTTTGAAAAAAAGTAAAAGCTCATTTCGGCTTTACTCTGAGATTTTATTTGTATATATATGGCTCTCCACATCTGTGGGTTCTATATCCTGATTCAACCAACTCTGAATAAAAGATACTATTTTTTTAAATTTCATCTGGACTAAACATATACCTTTCTTCCTGCCATTATTCCTTAAACAATATAACAACTATTTACACAGCATTTACACCTTATTAGGTATTATAATTAACCTAGGGATGATTAAAAGTCTACTGAAGGATGTACTTTAGTTACGTGTAAGCCCTGCGCCATTGTATTTAAGGTCCTGAGCATATGTGGGTTTGAAAATCTGCAAAGGGGCCCCAGACCCAGTGCCCTGCTATCAAAAGATGACTATACTGCTTAAGAAATTATAAACAGATTTTTAAAATGTGTTTCTTTTTCAAAATATGTTTAAATATTCAACTGCTCTTCATTGTGCTGTACTAAAAACAAACTGAAATCTTAAGATCTTGCAAAAAAACGGTTCTTGGGTTTCCTAGCAACATGGAAAGGTTTTACAATGCTGAGGGATGCAACAGTCGCAAATCATGTAAGACAAAGGGCAGACACTTGGTCTCATGCATTGCCTCTGGAGATGCTGTCCTAACACTGCCCAACTTTATTTTGATAATTTAACTTGCAAATCATTTGTAGGTTCAAAAATGGTTTAAAAACTGAATCAAGTATCAAATTTTCTTATTTTATTCAAACTTATATTCAGAACGTGATGAAAAATGCAACACATTATCAAGCCACCAGTATCTGCAGAGTCCAGTTAATAAATGTTCAGTCCTGAAACATAAACAAACTGAATCATGTCCCAAATCGGCAGTGACTAAAATAACATTGTCTTCCAGTTTTCTACTTGCTTTTTTAACCTCCAATTTCCAAATCACTAGTATTTTAGAGCTTCTCAGCTGCTCAGTTTGACTTCTAGCTTAGCATCAAAGTGACATGCATTCATCAGAATATTTCTGAGCCCTCACTGTCGTCTCTAGTAAGGCCTCAAAAGATCTCTCTCTACTCTGAAGGATGGAGCTTTACAGGAAAGTAAAAAAGGAAAACACATGGAAACTATGACACAAGGTATAAAACTTAACATTTTAAAATTCAGAAAACCTGCTGGGAGTGGTGACGCGGGCGTGGTGGCGCACACCTTTAATCCTAGCACCCGGGAGGCTGAGGTAGGTGGAGCGTTGTGAGTTCGAGGCCAACTTGGGCTACAACTCGAGCTCAAGGCCGACCTGAACTACAGAGTGCGACCCTGCCTCAAAAACCTAGGGCCGGGAGTTTGGCTCAGTGGCTTAAGCGCTAGTCTGTCAGGCGTGAGGTGGTGAGTTCAATCCCCGGTGCCACAAAAAAACAAAAACAAAAACAAAACAAAAAACTCAGAAAATCACCATTTGTTGGGGACCACAAATTAACAATGGCTAGTTTACATACTTCCCTAAGGAAGTACTGAAGACTTGGCATTTTTGGTATTACCCTTTCGAGATTTCCCATTATCCCATTTGGGGTGGGCTATCCTCTCTCACCTACTAAGACTAAGACTAAAATGACTAAGATTAAAGATCCTCATTAAGATCACCAGTGCCGAGTCATCCAATAATCCCTTCATCAATCCATAAACGCCAAGGTTCTGGTTGCCTCCTGGCCTTTTGTTCCTTGTGAACAACTGGTCACCCCAGATCCCTGATACACTGCCATTTTGTCTCTTGCTCTTTCTTTCTCTCCCACCATGCGCTGCAACACCTGGGAGATTAGGGCTCACTGCAGGGGTCCCTGATAACCATGTGGCAAAATTGTAGCAATGATTATTTCAACCAAGATGCTTAAAATTACTGCATAACAGTATGAAAAACAGGACATTTTACATGGTGTCAAAAAACCTTCTCACCAAACACTTTCTAGAGAGTACAAGTAGTAATTTCACAATGGAGAACTCTGATGTGTCACATTAACCAAGTGACCAAAGTGACCTTCACTAGCACACCTGGACATTATGTGTCTCCTGATTGAAAGTAACAGTATGATTTCCCTGGGAATGCATACTAAATCAAAAAAATTATACTGTAGCCATAAAAACATGAAGAATCTTAAATGTACAGTAAGTGAAAGAAACCAATCTGAAGGGGCTACCTTCTGTTCAATTACAACTCTGTGATATTCCAGAAAAAGAAAAGATACCAGTTGACAGGGATTTGAAAGGAGGCAAGGATGAAAAAGCAGAGCAGAGACGCTTTTAGGGCAACGAAACTTTTCTGTGTTATAAAGGAGGCCACATGCCATTATGAATTTGCCCAAATCTGTAGACTCTGCAACACTGATCCTAATATAACTATGCATGATGAGGAGTAGTGATGCATCCACATAGCTTCATCAGCTTTAACAGATGTTCCACTTAGCTAAGGAATGCTAACTGAGGGGTGGGGAGACTGTGGATGTGTGTAGGCAGGAACTATGGAGAGCTGCCTGTAGTTGCCACCCAATTTTGTCATAAAAATAAAACTGTCCTACAAGAGTTTTAAAAAGGGAGTTAATGAGACTATTCGGGCACATCTGGAATTGAAGAAACAATTAAAACAATGAAATATTACATTTCACATAAAAATTGACAGTGTTTACAATTTCAATAAAAGCCAAGCATTAGAAACTGAGGCAACATGGAAAGCAAGTCAGTACAACCTGCTGTCACCATGACACCAGAGTGAGGCTATGTCAATGTACTTGCCCAATTTTAGGAACCATGGCTGAGCTCCCACAGAGAGGAGCCCATGTGTGCAGGGACATTACTCACCAATGCACTCCTATCCACTAATGCACCTGGAAACAGGAAATCATGACAGCAACCTTACACGCTCAATAACAGGCAAGGAAGTTAAGGTTATGAAGCCCAAGTTCATCTACCTGAAACAAACAGCTAAGGCAAATATACCAGACAGTCCAAGTTCTCTCCAGTAAAATGACCTTGCTCAAATGGCAAAATCGACTTCCACTCATATTAATGTTAGTATGACTAAATACTGTTATCTTCAGGTTTAAATCCATTCACCTGATACTCACCAAGGGGCTTTATATTCATTATCATGTTTACCTTTCATTTACTTTAATCCTAACAAAGTTTATGGAAAAACTTTGGCAAAGTTTATGGCGGCACTATCGATGACACCAAGGGACTGTTTCTCATATGAAACTTAGTAAATGGAAAGTAGCATCAGTTACTTCTAATGCGGACAGCAAAAAGATAGATAATAAGATAATAAAGGCAATTCTTGCCAGGTGGTGTACACGTGTAATCCCAGCACTCAGGAGGCTGTGTCAGAAGGATCATCATGAGTCTGAGGCCAGCCTGGACTACCTAGTGAGTTCAAGGCCAGTCTGAACTGTATGTATAGTGAGACCCTGTCTCTAGCAACAAAATAAAACAATACAAAACAAAAAATCAATCATGTACAAAAATTAAAGAAACAAGATAAGAATTAAGGAGTGGGCCAGGGATTTAGCTCAGTGGCATAAGCACCTGCCTGGTAAGCGCAAGGTCGAGAGTTCGAATCCCAGTACCAAAAAAATAAAATAAATTCAGGAGTAAGATGAAAAAAATCTAGGTAATAGAGCCAACTTTGTAGATCCCCTGAGGATCCAAAATAAGGAAAGCATAAGCCACTAACAGTTTCAAAGAGCTGGAAGCCTACAATTAAAGAAAATATGGGAGGGATTTCAGAATTCAATTCACATACTTGATTTGGAGGCAAAGGGAACAGTGACATCAAACTGTAATGGACGTTGGGCTGGTAGTACATGCCAGTAATCTCAGCACTTTGGGAGGCTGAAGCAGAAGGACTGCAAATCTGAGTCTGCCTAGGGAATTTAGCTAGACCATGTCTCAAAATAAAAAATAAAACAGGCTGGGGATATAGCTCAGAACCAAGGCCTTGGGTTCAATCCCCAGTACAGCCAAATAAATAAATAATAAACAAACAGTCCTGTAATGGCTTGCTCCCCCAGCATAATCCTTAATTTCTTTGAATTCCCGGTCTCAGTAATGTGACTCAACACAATGACCTTTGGCAATCAATTGCTGTGTAAGACCACAAATACAATGAACAGCTCTATTACCAATCCATTCATCATTTCCAACCTGAAAATAAAATTGAGAGCTATCAATGTTCACTTCCTTTCTCACTCAAATGCTATGTCTTGTTAATTCTGCCTTCTTAATACGTTCTATACTCAGCTTTTAAAGATATACATCCAGGCACTATTCTCTCATGTGGTCAGAATACAGCCTGCTAACTGGCTTCCCTGCATCCATTCTTTCTCATTCTAACCTTATTCCTGATACCTCAGATTATTATTATTATTTTTTTTTTTTGGGGGGGGGCACTGGGGATTGAACTCACAACCTCGCACCTGCCAGGGCAGACGCTTAAGCCACTGAGCCAAACTCCCAGCCCTGGTTTTTTTGAGGCAGAGTCGCACTATGTAGCTCAGGCCAGCCTTGCGCTCGCGTTGTAGCCCAAGCCGGCCTCGAACTCACAACGCTCCTCCTACCTCAGCCTCCCGAGTGCTGGGATTAAAAGTGTGCGCCACCACGCCTGGCTTCAGATTATTATGTCTATACTTCTTTCTAAGAGATGTCACTGCTATGTTTGAAAACCTGATCTAGCATCTCCATGTTGACGTAGGCACCTAGATTCTCCTTTGTGGTCAGACTCTGTCTCTTTGGTTTCTTACCACTTGCTATTCCCACAGTATGCCACACTCTCTCCCCACAGTACACTCACACATTCTAAAATCCCTCCTCTACTTCACCCCACCTTTCAGGGTATCTCCTACTACCGCAGTCTCAGCTCACTCGCTTCTCCCAGCAAGCATTCCTCGTGTGTATGTATGAGCTGAACCAGGACTCTTCCTAAATTCTCCTCAGGTCAAGGATAATGGCACTATTACAACCACTTATAATGACACTATTACAACCACTTATCTCACTACTTTACCCGGTGTCCTTCTCATTCTCTATCCTCAGTAATTATTACACAATGGACTTTGAAGCCAAAGACTACGATGCTCTTGATCTTTCCTGGCTGCCTTTGGTGTCACAGAATTTCAATCACTCAGCTACACATCTACAAACATTTGCTCAATGTTTTCTCTGTTCTACCCCAGAGAAAACAAAACCAAAGGAATATGTGAAAACAGTATTTCCTATGGCCTCTCCTATCCCAGGAAGATACTAAATGTGAAATCTGGTCAGAAATAGCATACACACAGGGATTTTAAAGATCATGTCATGGAGAATTCAAGGAGTGCCACGTGAGGTCTTTCTACCTGAGTGTGGAAAGGAGATATGGACTATGAGATAGGAAACTACTGAAGCATCTCAATCTAAGCAAGCAAGCTGGCATATGTTAGAACAGAACAAACAGCAAGCGAGTAATCCTGTATGTCTAGAGACAAACAGATAATAACCGTAAGGTATGTTAATGGAGGAGGAAAAACAGAGCTCGTAGGCACAAGTATCTTCACATCAGAAGGGAACCTGGATCCATGGGAAATGAAAGATGGCAAACGTCAAAATAGTGAGAAAAACACTAAGAAGAAATGTAACAGAAAGATGAAAACAAGTCCTTCTTTAACAGAAAAAGATAGAATCGTGGGCTGGGGATAGAGCTCAGTGGCTAAACACTTGCCTAGCACGCACAATGCCCTGGCTTTCAATTCCCCAGCACTACACATTAAACAGGAACCGTGGTGGTGGGATTGTGTTCTGGTCTGGCGCCAATCTCAGAGGAACAAATCAGCAGAAGTACTAAAGGGGCAAAGACAGCTAAGTCCATGTTTGTGGAACACTTGTGCACACTTTCCTTTTTATATCCGGAAGGTCCAATTTTTCCTTGCTTCATCTTCTTCATCAACAGATGCATGGATAAAAACGTGGTACTTATACATAGTGCAGTAGTATTCTGCCACAAAGAATAAACTAGAGTCATCCAAGGGAAAACTGAGGCATGAGACCATAATGTTAAGTGAAAGAAGTCAGACACACAAGCTTAAATATTACATGGCTTCTTCTGTGAGAAACTCCACATATAATGAGCAAAATAAAAGACAGCTAATAGGAAACAGAGAGAGAGATCTTTGACAAATAAATAAGAGGACCATGAGACAGAGGACACACGCTGAGCTAAGGGGGTGACAAAAGAATTGAAATATTTTATGTACATGTGCCAAGTCCATATGAGGAATGTAATCATTATGTACTGCAAACCTCTACTATTAAGAAAATAAAAACTGAAGAAAAAAGAAAATAATGTGCACCTATAGCCACTTACCTCTCCCTGCCAGTCTAAATTTTCCCAGGTCCCCCGCAGGCAATGCTAATGGCTTCCTCCACTGTATCACCTAGGTGCATGTTCCTAGCCTGAGGCACATACTTTCACTCTCTTAACAGGCTCTCAGTGCGCAGACCTAACAGATGGACAAAACTGCTAAAATGCAGGTAGAGGGAGGAGAGAAGGAGGCAGGAAGGAACATGAAAGAATGCTAATGGGAGATAGGATCAGGAGCTTGTAGGGAAATTACAAGGAGGCCTGGAAAGCAAAGAAATTAAGGATGAAGCGCCTCAGAGGGAACAGAGCAAGGATGGTCACATACTGACAGAAGCACAAAGTACAGTACTTAGTATCTGTAAAACATTTTTATTAGCATGCATTTGCCATACTTAGTGCTCACATTCATGATATGATGTTTGTAACTTGCACTTATCTTTTTTTTCCCATTCTCCTTCCCTCCCTTCAACTCTTCTCGATCTCTCCATTACGAAAGTTTTGTTTCCATTTTTTTCTTTCCGTTCTCTATTTTTAAATCTCTTTTGTCTTCCTTCTCCCGTGTGCCCCTTCCTATTTGAACATGTTCCTCCTGCTTCCCAATATATTTTAGTGAGAAGAAATATTGGCAAATCTGGTAAGAACCTAATCTATATAAACTTCACATATAGTTATTTTTAATATGAGAGAAATGTAAAGAAAAGCTTTCACTGCTAGGCATGGTTCCACATGCCTGTAGTCCCGACCGTTGGGAGGCTAAAGCAGGAGCACTGCCACAAGCTCAAACCCAGCCTGGCTACAGTGAGTTCAAGACCAGCTTAAACTAGTACACAGTGACTTGAACATATTTTAAAAATATGCTGAATGTAATGGTGCACACCTGTAATCCTAGCATTTTGTGTGGCTGAGACAGAAAGATCACCAGCTCAAGTCCCAACTGAGCAACTTAGAGAGACTCTGCCCCAAAATGTAAAATAAAGATGGGGGCAGGTGTGAAGGCCAATGCCTGTAATTCTACCCAACATTGCAGAGGCTGAGGCAGAAGGATCTCTGAGGGCTCAAGGTCAGCACAGGCTATAGTCGAGTTCAAAGCTAGCCTGAACTACATAAGACCACTCTGTCTCAAACCAAACAAACAAACAGGGACAGGGATATGGTTCAGTGCAAAAGCCCTGAGTTCAAGCCCGAGAACCACAAAAATAAACATAAAAACTACTTTGAAATAACAAAAATAAAAATATAGAATATAAAAATAATTTAGATAAACTGGGAACTCGTATGTTTAAAGGATTAATAAGGACAAGTATCACTGTGTATATTTGACAACCTGTGCATGGGTTAGTATATAATGGATATTCTAAACCAGTGCATTAAGGCAGCTCAAATATCACTTGGATCATCTCCTGCCCACTTCAGTCAATCGGACCCAACTTGCCACTTACCAGGAAATTGCTTTGGGATGAGCAATATTTGAAAGTCACATATATACTAACTGTCATTGTTTATACAAAGGAAAATAAAAACAAAAGATATTTTCAGTTTGAAGTACGCTAATATAACTACTCCAACTAGGTTTTGAAATATTGCAGATGGGAGGGAAGGAGGCCAGTGATGAAGAAATTATGCATTTTGTACTATCTAGCAGTGTTAGTTGTTTAATTCCCACATACAGAATATTAATATGTGCTAAGAAAATTCTAAATCAATGGATAAGAATAAGAAGCATGCAGAAGTTCTTTACTTAGTTTCCTATGTACTTTCTCAACATTGATTCTGGGCTCCTCAGCCCCAGTGAGGATCAAATAGCAGATGCTCAGGAAATGAACGGGGATGGAAATGGGGACAACATCATCCTGACAACACCTATCAACTAACAGAACCTAACTACTTAAATTGCAAGCACTTTTCAAAACACCCTACATGTACAGACTTTTAAGTTCTCATAATTCTACAAGAGGTATCAATCCTGTCCTCATTTTACAAAGAAGAAACAGAGATACTGAGAGGTAGCTAAGAATGGACCGATACATAAATCCAGGCCGATCAACTCCTCAGCCACACGCACCCTTCACAAAGATAGGCATCAACTGGTGAATACCCAAGACACAGATTTCATTTCTGGAATCACAACAGTCAACAATGCGTTGACCTCATGAGACCTGATTCCAACCATCTTCATTGAAGAAGTTGTGAAATTTACACTAGTTTCACACTAAACTATAGCACATGGTTCAGGAATTTGGGTATATATATATATATTCTAATTTTAAAAAGAAACATCCTACTAGGAATCTGTTGTCAAATTTGTCACACACACAAAAAGCTCCGTGTGACTGTGAACAAGTTGCTTCTCTAAAGCTCAAAGACAAAAATTAAGGGTATCAGGGCTGGGAGTTTGGCTCAGTGGCTTAAGCGCCTGCCCTGGCAGGTGTGAGGTGGTGAGTTCAATCCCTGGTGTCGCAAAAAAAAAAAAAAATAATAATAATAATAATAAATAAGAGTGTCAAAATAAACTTTCAGATTTAAATATGTTCTAATTCTAGCCCATCAATCAGTCCACAAGAAGCCTGTCACAGTCAGCTGTGGTGGCACACATCCGCAACCTAGGACTTTGGAAGACTGAGGCAGGAGACTGCAAATCTGAGCCCAGTTAACTCCCCTCTCAAAATGAAGAAAACTAAGGGGTGGGGACAAGACCCAGTGTGAAAGCTATGGGTGTAATGCCCAGTACTGCAGAAACAAAATAAACAAAAAACACTCTCATTGACACCATTTCTCCCCCTAGCCTCACACTACACGTTGGTGGCATGACGTTTTCTGAGTATTCTGTAGCTCTCAGTAAGTGTATACTACCTAAGCATGAGCACGCCAAAATGTGGATGGGCAATTCTGCCCATGAATAGCATGTTCTAAGGTCAGATCTGAGTTCAAAGTCAAATTCAATTACTTTTAGTCACCAGCAACTTCTAATTTCTTCATCACTACATGTTCTCACCTTTTTTTTTTTTTTTTTTTTTTTTGGCGGCACCGCGGATTGAACTCACAACCTCACGCCTGTCAGACAGGCGCTTAAGTCAATGAGCCAAACTCCTGGCCCTGGTTTTTTGAGGCAGGGTCGCACTGTGTAGCTCAGGCTGGCCTTGAGCTAGAGCTGTAGCCCAAGCCAGCCTCGAACTCCCAATGCTCCTCCTACCTCAGCCTCCCGAGTGCTGGGATTAAAGGTGTGCACCACCACGCCAGACACATGTTCTCACCTTTAAAGTGAAGAGTAATAGTACAAGTGTGCATTTCATTGTTGGGATTAAAGTAATACATGAAAATCTCTTACAGCAGTTCCACCACAAACTGGTGCTGTTTCTTCACAGGTCACTGTCATCGTTAAAAGTCTGTCACTCTTGAGACATGAAGCCTTATGTGTCACGAGGTATCATTTACTCACAACCTCACGCCTGCCAGCAAGGTGCTCAAGCCACTGAGACAAACTCCCAGCCCTCGTTTTTTGAGGCAGGGTCGCACTATGCAGCCTTGCTCTCGCGTTGTAGCCCAAGCCAGACGAGGTATCATTTAAAAATCTTTTACCCTTCACATTCAGCAGTACCTTTCACATGGGAAGAGCTCAAAACCTGACATAAAGAACCAATACTAAAATGCCTCCACTGAGTCTGCAGTAGAGCATCATTCATAACCTACAATCAATTCTACTTAGTGAAGATTGTGGAGTTGGAACAGAACACACCTGACATAGTGGCTGAGAAACGTGAGTAGACTGAAGTGACTACTGTTTTGAGGAAGTTGGTCTTTTAGGAAAGGAGAAAAATAGAGTGTGATATGAAAAAAGTGATTGCATGCCTGTATCCCAGAACTCAGGAGACTGAGGCAGGAGAATCCCTGTGCTGGGCTACAGTCAGGCCTTGTCTCAAAACTAAAAAAAAAAAAGGGGGGGTGGGGGGAAGCATGATGTCTGAAACTTTGTTTTGAAATGAGAAATGCGGAGCTCAAATCAAAAGGAAAGGGCAAGACAGAACAGGAAAGGTTAAGAAGATAATTTTAACACATGCAGATCCTGAATAAGGGGCACACGAACTGGGTGGGGGTGTGTGTGTGCCCCTCACTGCACCTTCAGAACTGTCCCTTTTATTTCAGCTAACTCTTGGAACAACTTGCTTATAGAACTAGCCAAGGTCACTGAGCCACCCTGACTCATACTTTGAGAAGACCTGGAGTAACTAACTCAGCTTATTATACAGATCTGAGCATGCCCAGAGGCATTTTTTATCCACGGCTTTTCTTTTTGAACCCTGTGTTCTATAATCTTGAGTTGAGCATGCCCAGAGTACTCCTTGACTATGACCATAAACTGAGCATGCTTAGAAATGTACACAGTAAAGTGAACCTGCTCAGAAATGTGCCTGTCTCTAACATGTTTTCCTATATAAATACATATGGGCTTCCCAGTAAGATTCCAATGCTTCCTTTCCCCTGGGTGAGCACTGCTTAGAAAATAACCACCTTACCTTCTGCAGGTAATAATCTGTCTCCACAACTCCTGGTTGTGCTTTTTGGCTCTGCACTCACCAGGCTTTGCAAACTCACTGTATTCCGCCACTGAAGCACCCAGGACAACTCCTTGCCCATGAGTACATATTACATTCTTTGTTTACCCTTGAACTTCCACAGGGATTGCAATTGTTTATCGGAAATAATTTAACATGTAAATTTAGAAGCCAGGACTATCGACCACGTAAATCATAAGAGGTAATCAGATGAGGTGTTCAAGAAGACATGCAGACAGACTGTTCAACTGGATGGTGACTTACGCCGCCCTCACTTCCATGGATGGCTCTTTTAAGGGAAGCATTCAAATTTCAATTCTGATGAAAATTATTCTAGTCCTTCTTTTCAATCTAAACAGTATTATTACCTTCCCCTAGGATCTCTTATCCACAGATGCTAATTTCACAATTCTCTGGCAAAACATATGCAAATAGGATTTTTGCATTATGGGTAAAGCAGATTGGTTGCCATGGCAAATATTTTCATAACAATTATAGAATAATATGCATCACTCCACTTTAGGAAATCTTCCTTTGCCTCCTTGCTCATAAAAACCTCAGTTTATGGCCAGGTACGGTGGCGCGCGCATGTAATCCCAGGCTGAGGAAGAAGGATCACTGCAAATTCAAGTCAGGCCTGGGCAAGTAAGTTCAAGGCCAGCCTGAACTGCATAATAAAACCCTGTCTCAAAAAGGCAAAACACACACACACACACACACACACACACACACACAAAACCCCTCAGTTCCTTTAATTAATGCAAAACAGAAAAAGTGACAATTTCCTCTCCCCAACAATTCAGATGAAAATAGTGTCTTACAAAGATGAGACTGCAGAAAGCAAAATGAATACCGTGTCTCCACATGAAAACCTTGAAGTCGATAAAGAAAAACTTATAAGAAAATCATCACTGTTGTGAGCATGTCTAAATTTATTGCTTCAATCATCACATAAACTCCTAATACCCCAAAATGAATTCAAATTTCCTCTCAGCAACTATTACTAGAGGCCATTCTAGTCTACTTACTTTGCACCTCTCTATAAATGCTTCATTTCTCTCAAGGGTTAGTTAAGAATATGATTTCTGTGCATTTATTTTTTTCTGCCTTATACATATGCACTTTAAATGTGAATGCTCATAATTATCAAATGAGCAAAACTGACACAATTTTGTATATATATAAACAATGCTCCAACGTTCTAAGAAACAAGGGACTTCTCACTGCCAACAGGAAACATGATGCAACAGTATTTCAGAGGTAAAAATCTCCTGAGAACAACCCCAAAGGCATGTTCCATGTGGTAAAGTTGTTATGATAGCACACTGCACCCATGGTTTCCCATGTTATATGTTCCAGGAGTAAATATGTTCTTGGAACCAAGGCTCCAACGTGCTGACCAATTGGCCGCTGCCAGTCCTGGAGAAGCAGCTGTGAAAATGGACATCATAGGATCTGGAAAAAAACAATTCTTTTTAATATCTCAATCTTTTAATCTGACCACAGATGGAAACACGCGTCCCTGTACAAATTGGGTTTAACAAAATATATTCAAACTAATTGCATCTATTTCTTTTCGGCTTTTAATGTGGCTACTAGAAAATTTTAAATTACATGTAGTTTACATTCTATTTCTACCAGACAGCATTGTTTTTACACTGACACCGCAATTTGCTAGATATGGTTTTTGCTTTTATAACTTCATTCCTATAAATGAAAATAATAGGATGTGTCTTTCCTATCTCAAACACATTAAGAAAGTAGATTCAAATAAGATGTGAGCTAAATAAACCTTTTTTTCTTTAAGTGTCAGGTACTTCCTCTCAGCAACCAAGAAAAAGTAACACATGCATGCTCATTTTTCTAGACTAGATGTAACACCACAGTTATAGAAGTATCAGATTTCACATTGTACAACTAAGTAGCCTATATAGTCTTCTGAACTGTTACTGTAGCACAAAAGGAAGCCAAAAATTTTTGTCTGGTCTATTACAGAATGTTGTGGAACTATTTGGCTATTTCTAGGTTCAAAACTCCTTAAACTGGCCAGGGTATATATAAGCACCTGCCTGGCAAGTGCAAAGGCCCCAGTTCGATTTCCAGGACAAAACAAACAAACAAAAAAACCTAAGACTGAGAAGAGTCAGTGATAGTGACTTTAAGGATTTAACAAAGATATGGCATGTGATTAGATATATCTGGATACCCTTGGGATTTCTTCTGAGCACTTTATCTGTATAGACAAACTTCCTTCAGATAAACCTGTAAAACTCACAAGGGAAGCACACCCACCATGGGAAGGTGAAAAAGTAAACATGACTAACCAAGCAGGCGTGGTGGCCCACACCTGTAATCCCAGCACTCCCAATACTTGGGAGGCTGAGGCAGTTGAGTGCAGCCTGGGCTACCATAAGTGAGTTCAAGGCCAGGCTGTACTACATAATGAGACTCTGCCTCTAAAAAAAAATGAAACAAAACAAAAAAAGTAAACATGACTAGTTAGGTTGTTTCTCCTAAGACAAGTGAATGAAATCAAAATCATTCCCACCCCAAACTGTAAAACACATTTGAAAGTATTAAGATCATTTAGGAGCCGGGTGTGGTGGCGCACACCTTTAATCCCAGCACTCAGGAGGCTGAGGTAGGAGGAGCATTGTGAGTTTGAGGCTGGCTTGGGCTACACAGTGCGACCCTGCCTCGAAAAACCAGGGCTGGGAGTTTGGCTTAGTGACTTAAACGCCTGTCTGGCAGGCGCGAGGTTATGAGTTCAAGCCCCAGTGCTGCAAAAAAAAAAAAAAAAGATAATTTAAAAGTTTCCAAGAAAAGCCGGGCGTGGTGGCACACACCTTTGATCCCAGCACTCTGGAGACGGGGGTAGGCGGAGCATTTTGAGTTTGAGGCCGGCTTGGGCTACAACGTGCGCACGAGGCTGGCCTGAGCTACACAGTGCAACCCTACCTCAAAAAACTAGGGCTGGGAGTTTGGCTCAGCGGCCTAAGTGCCTGTCTGGCAGGTGCAGGGCTGTGAGTTGGATCCCCGGTGCAGCGGGGGGAGGTTCCAAGACAATTTGCATTTTCTCAATACGTACATGTTAGTTCATTTAACTACATGTTAGTTCATTTAACTGTTAACCCCTGTTCTCAAAAAATACCAAAGGATGAATTGATCACAAGCCTACCCTAAAAATAGACTGCAGTTGTTATCTCCCTCTTTTACTACCTTTCCTTTGTCAACAGAGCAAGAAACATTTTCTTCTTCTTCTATAAGCACTCTGCCAATTAAAATAAACTGCAAATACTGCTGACTGGAGTTGAGACCTTTAAGGATAATCTTTTCTTTTTTAAGGCATAAACTCTGATCATCTGCCTCCTTACTCCTAATCAGAATGGATGAGACTTGATGGGCGTGCTGGTGCATGCCTTTAATCCCAGCACTCGGGAGGCTGAGGCAGGAGGATCATTCTGAGTTTGAGACCTGCCTGGGCTACAAAGTGAGTTCAAGGCCAGCCTGAACTGCATAGTGAGACCCTGTCTCAAAAAATAGGGCTGGAGATTTAGCTCAGTGACCTAAGTGCCTGCCTGACAGGCGCGAGGTTGTGAGTTTGATCCCCAGTACCAAAAAAAATACAAAAAAAAAAAAAAAAAAACACAGAATGGATGAGACAATGAGATGAGAGAAGGGCTACAGAAAAGACAAGTGGGAAAGCAGAGAAGAGGTAAAGCTTTCTTAAGCCATTAAATGGGTCAAAAAGGGAACTCCACTGCCATTTTGCCACTTCAGGCAGCAATAGTTTTTATTTTACTCACATTTTCTTTTACAGGGAGTAACAGATTGGAAATAGTGACCGACTTACCAAGAAACAGGAATAACAGAACTCCAAGAGATCACCAAACCGAACTATGAACAAACTTGATTCCAGCTTTCTGAACAGATCACTTCACCACCCCAAGATGACCTTTTCTATACTCCTCCTACTTGGCTATTTGTAATTTCAATCCTGCTCAAGAGATTAAATACAAAAAAGATAGGACACTGAAGCGCAAAAGGGTTACTACCCCTTTTCAGTCTCCAATTCTACTTAATACCACAGCCTGTAGAAGACAATCTAAACCCACAACCAATTTACTATTCTAGATTATTGAGTTTCTTTTCTTAAAAAACACAGGTTAAATGAAAGATGGTAAGCTCCCTGGTCACTTTGGTTAGATGTTGAACTGCTTTCTGAGTTACCTTAATGACAATTATTTTAAAGTTACCTTCACCATTTGCTGGCCACCAAACAAACCTAGTTCAAACTTTCCAGTCTCCATTACTTCCTACATTTAATTATACTAAGAACTAATTTTCACCCCAAAATGACTTGCGTATGATAGAGGAAATGTGCAAACATAGGAGGGACGAGAACAGGCTACAAACAGGAGATTAAATCTGAGACTGGAGTGGTGACGTGAATTCACTCCACTCCTGAACAACACACACTTTACCAAGCTGACCTGCGTGTGACACAGCCCAGCCTCGTCCGCCTCTTCCATCCTGTACCTGTTCTTGATCTTCAAGTGTTCTTTTCTCTCCAGATTCTTCCTGGGCTAAACACAGATCTGCGTTTTGCACAGCTCTCTTCATTTACTCAAGGAACACTCACAGTGCCATATGCTGGGAGTGAGATGTAAATAGTCCCCAACACCATGAAATGTGTTCTGGTGAGAGAAAGCAATTAAACAAAGGTGTGCTTGATAAGCGTTAAGGTATGCTACAGTACAGGAACATGCCTGAAGCACAGAAAAAGTTCACTACGCTGGAGGGCAATTAATTATGAAGACAATGCAACAGGCTGATGAGATGTGGGATAACCTGGATTACAGGTGGCGGTTGTGAGGACATACGTAATGTCTCAATGTGAGCAGGTACAGGTACAGGGCTGAAAATGCCATTTCATGTTAGAGGACAGTATGTAAAGAGGTTCAGGTGGAGATGCTTGTGGGAAATCTATATACAGATAGATATGAAGTGGGTGGTTTGATATGATGGGTCATTATTGGGAAGAGAGACTAGAAAGCAACTGGAAGATGTAAACACAAAAATGGTAACTGAAACCATCAACTGAGGAACTTCAGCATCTGTAGTACCAGAAGAAAATTGAACACACAAAAGAAAACGAAGGCGGGAAAACAGACTGTTCAAAAGAACAGTTTGTGCTGAAAGGAAGAAGCTGACAGCATGATGCGTCTATTGCCTGTAGCCACAGTGGTACCTGCAGTCTACAACAACTGCAGTTTTATAAGAGTAGTGGAGGTGAAAACAGATTTCAAAGGATGGAAGAATAAGACAGGAACAGAAACAATGCATTCGATGAATGCAGGCAACTCCTTCAAGAGATCTAGTTAGGGTAACAAAAGCAGAGAGAGAGAAAGAAGCAAAAAAGGAGGGGTACAAAAATGATAAATAAGCTAAAAGTTTGTGGGATCCAGATATGATACAGGACAGTAGAGAAACATCCCTGGAAAGCCTAAATGTTCAAGAATTAACGTGAAGGAGAAATAGTGTTCCAGGGGAGAATGATGCTGTGAACCAGGTGCTAGGTCTGGATTTTTGAAAAGTGGAGCGTCCTTATCAGCTGGCTTCTACCTCCATTCTTGGGTATGCTCCTGGCCTCTGGAATTACAGCCCCCTGAACAACACCTCCCTGTCAATCATGCACAAGTACAAAGCACAGGTCTCATTCTCCTCTAACCTGATGCGCACTCAACCTATTAAAATCTAGCTTTACTCTCACCACTGCAGAAACGGTCTTCTCTGGAAATGATAACCACCTGACTTTCTCAGTTGTGCCCTCGGGTTAAGACTGGCCTCATTTCTCATCGGGCTCTAGGATATACCCAGTTCTATATTCCCTCCCACTCCTTTTCGCTCCCAGGTTCATCTTGTCTACTTACTGCAGGCCATCTCTCCCGCCTCAGTTTTCAACCTCTGTTTTGGCTCAACTGCTCTGCCTAGTCAGTCTTAGGTGTTGAAATCTATCATCAGTGAACTTTCAATGCTACATTTCCAATCTTTCCACTGTCCCTGAGATCCAGCCCTTTGTTTAAATCTTCCTACTGGGTACATTTTTACTCCTAGTCTCGTCTTCTTAGGCACCTCAATGCTATCGGTTCTAACCATATAATCAAGCCAGAAATCCAAATACCTCTCACCAACTTTTTCTTACCACCCACTAACGCAACGAGACATCAGGTTCAACTGCAGGTTCCTCAGAGATGCTTTCCACACCAAAGAGGAAGCCTGACACTGCTTTGCTGTTTCCAGAGGGACTGCTGAATTCCAGATCTTCCCAGACAGATGCCTGTGTTACGGGTACTGGTTCCACCTGCCTCCAGAGTGATTATCATTCCAGAAACTAAATCTTAAACACCTCCAAAACTTACTTTTTTTTTGGAGGGGGGTATTTGACCAATCTTTGATCTCCTATGAAGCCGTCAGCCCGGCCTTTAGATTTTTTTTGTCACTTGAAGTTAGCAGACATCATGCAGTCTTTTAAAAAGAAAAAAACAGACCCCACCCTAGACCTTCTTGTAAGAAGTACCTTAACTGAGGTAGGCAGAGCGTAGTAAGTTCGAGGCCGGCTTGGGCTATAACGCAAGCACAAAACAAGGCCAACCTGAGCTACACAGTGCGACCCTGCCTCAAAAAACTAGGGTCGGGAGTTTGGCTCAGTGGCTTAAGATCCCGGGTGCCGGAAAAAAAAAAAAAAAAAGAAGTACCTTAAAAGTCAGAGCAATATTGGCAAAGACATTTTATATGCAATGAACCTCTCAACTTTCAAGACACATCATACCTTCGGGTAGCCATGTCCTTGCAAAAACTGTACCATCTGTTTGGAATGTTCTATACCTTCTGCAACTTGCAGCACTATATACTGCTGTAGGGTTACCTAGCAGGGGTCACAGTACATAGTATGCCACAAATAATTCAATGACTAGATCATTTAATCAATTAATTATTGTGTGATTTCACTTGGAGACTTAGGCTGAGTTACTCAAATTCCAGTTACTCAAATGGAAGTGGCCCGTGAAACAGTTGAAAATAATGGTCCAGAATGCAAAGAAATCAGCTGAGCTAAAAATATTTTTCATTTAGTAGCAACTACTTGGAGGTTACAGCCAGGGACAGATGAGGCCCCCCAGGTTTAAGACGGAGACAGAGAATAAATAGGACTATATAAGCTAAAAGCATAGGAAAGCTGACATTTAAGGGACCTATTTTAGAAGGCAGTGAAGCAGGTCAACAAAGTTGCAAAGAACCAAAATAGATGTCAAAGAGCTCCAAAGAGATAAATCTGGTACACGAGTGATCATTAACCTTCACAACTGTAGCAGAGAAGTAAAACAGAACAGCAAGACCAGAGAGAAAGCATTGTGGAATGACTATCAAGCTAATTAATTGATGCATCATACTTATTTTTTCATGTGTAAAGAAAATGTAAAATCTATCATTAGCCATTTTCAAGAATACAATACACTGTTATTAACTGTAATCAGCATGCTGAACAGATCTCTTGAAAAAATTACCCCTCCCATTTAACTGAAATACAGTATCTCCCCCACTCCCTCATCAGTACCCCCATCCCTGATATGTAAAGCAACTGAGGCACACAGAGAGGACAGTGGCTTTGCCACTAAGAGCATAACAAGGGATTGGCAGAATGGACTTTTTAAAATTTCGCTGAAGTAGTAATGTCCAAACCAGCAGCATCCTATTAAAGTCTGTAATATAAATGCTGCTGATACATTAACCACATTGGCCTCTAACACCTCTCTCAACTCTTGAGAATCCTAGACTTCTCACGGTTTCTCAAACTTTTCAACTCAAATCACAAAACCAAAAACCTAGTAATAAAAGTCTCTGGTTCTTGGCACAAAGTCAAACCAACAGCAGGGTCCTAATAAAATAACAGATGATCAGTGGTAGAAATTAGAATGACAGGATTTGAAAAATAAATAAATAAATAAGTTTAGTTTTTAACTGATAAACACACCAACACACAAAGAAACTAGAATGTCAATTAGCGGTAATCAAAGAGGGAAGTCACTGCTTCACGGGCTGAATAGGATAGTGATAAGAGCAGACTGAAGAGAAAATTTGTGACCCTGTCAAGTTATATAGCTACTCTGTTCCTTGGTTCCTCTACCTGTACAAATGGAGTAATTATAATAAGTATCCTAACTGAATATATGTAAAGTCCTTAGAAAAGCATTTAGTAACTCTTCAGTCAAGGGTTTGATTTTATTACCATTGCTATTGCCAATGCTCCATTATTGCTGCTACTATTATTAGAAACAGTACGACTTGCTATTACATGGGCAATAAAAATGCATCACAGAAGTTCCTTCAGCAACCAGAGTATACTACAAGACTCTTTCATCTGTATAGACAAGCCAGGAATGGTGGTGCATGCCTGCAATCCTAGCACTCTGGAGGCTGAGGCAGGATCGCTGCAAATTCAAGGCCAGCCGGAGCCCCGTAGTCAGTTCAAGGCCAGCCTGAACTACATAGCCAAACTAAAAACAAAAAACCAAAAAATCTACATAGACAAATCTAGAATAGCACTGAAACTTATGTAAGCCTAGTTCTGCCAACATAGGACTTAAACATGTTAATGTTGAACTTGAGTTCATAACAATGCATTTCTAAGATGGTCAGAAATATTTAAAGAAATATTCAAAGCCACACATTAACTCTAGGTTGTGAGTTGTTTAAGCCGAAAAACTGGGAGAAAAATTGTCTTACTTATCTAAAGACATTAGCCATTTAATTATATGTTCACCACACCCTAATGTGCATTCTATGGGCAGAAAGACTATATGTACTAAAACATTCCTAAAGTTGTGCCTATCAAATAGGCATTTCAGGGGAAAAAAAAATCAAAATACCCCAAGAAACAAACCCCACACACACACACAATTTCCTCTACATGGTTTTTGTTCTTCCACTTTTCTGCTTTAGATGTGGTCTGGTCTAAAACATTTTTTTTTTTTCAGAGAAGACAAACCTTACGTTCTCAAGTTCAACTTGAGTTTAAGCCTTGACAAAACAAAGGTGGGTACCATACAGGGTGGTCACGGGACCCTTCGCGTTTTCCAGAAGATTTACTTTGGAAATTTCAGCCAAACTGAAATGATATGCATCAAAAAAGAGTAGCGCTCCATCCCCTGACTGAAGATTAGACTTGCTAATAGAACGTGGTCCCAGGAGTAAGGCTCACAGCTGTGGCATCCAACAATGGAATTAACATTTCAACAGGAAGCGGAGAGCCATCCCAGCACACAGGGCCACCTGATCCCGCCTCTGAGGCCTTAAAAAAAAAATAGCACCTTCGAGCGCCTCCACAAAGTACAGTGTGCCTCCTAAAGTATCACCTATGGATTCTCAATTTTAATGAAGTGTCTGGTTGGAAGGCAAGTGTTTAGTCGGGCAAACATCAGTTGGTTAAAACACTGACAAGAAAACACCAGTGTTCTTAAGTGTCAAAATGTTTACATCTTATAATGCTCCACGCATTTTTAAAATGCCTTTTATTCCCTCCCAGGGGAAAAAAAAAAGTATCCAGCGAACCTTCAGCAGTCGCCCAGTGCGAGTCCGCACGTCTTACATTCAAAATGAACCAACTCACTACAAACTCAAACCTGAGGTTACCAAACGCTCCCTTTACGCTTTACCCAGGAACGCAGACATCATCAACACTGCATTTTTGTGGCACCTACATTAGATTTCCCAAGGGTTTCCTCAGGATTCCCAGTCTAGTGAGCAGCTGGCCGGTCCGCGCTGACCGCTCCTAGGAGACCGACTGTCCGGGCGGGTGCCCGTCCCGCGCCTTTCCTAGAGGTCTCCTGGACGGGTCGAGGCACAAGCAGCTCAGCGTGCACTGAATAATGGCGTTTGTAATTCAGCCTACTGGCTCGGACTGTGCTCGACACCTGAAAACTTGCCGCCCGGGGCTCGGAAACCCGGTAACACTGCGCGGACTCCACACGGGGGTCACGGGGGACCAGGAGGGCGCAAAAAATGCAGCCCCGCGGCAGGGGCGCAGGGGAGGCGCGACGACCGGGGCGCGCAAGGGCGCGCGGGGACCCTGCACCCGGCTGCCTCTGGCTCCGCAGACCCGACCGCCGCGCCCCGGGGCCGCGCGACCACGCGGGGCGAGGCCCCCTCCCCCACGCCCATTGTTCCCGGGTGGCCGCGGGCAGCGAGCGCCCCCGCGATGGACGAGCGCGCGGGACCCGGCGGCTCCCACTCACCGGCGACACCGCACAGGAGCACGACGCGCAGCAGAAGAGCCATGGTGCTGCCGGCCGCGAGCGACGGCTGCTGCAGGTAGGAGGCTCCGGCTCCGGCTCCGGCTCTGGCTCTGCCGGCGGCCCGCGCGCTCCCGACTGGCTGGCGGCGGCTGCAGAGGCGGTGGCACCGCGGTGCGCCCCTCCCCCGCCCGCACGCCCGCTCGGCAGGTGAACGCGCGTCACTTCCGGCCGCGAGCGCCGCGGTGCCAGCCAGGCTAGCTTGGGGTTGCCATAGCAACCGGCGCCCGGCGGACAGACCTGAGGGAAGCCCTCGGGCCCCAGGGTCTGGGACCTGAGCTGTTAACCGCCACCGCGCGCGCCCTGGAGCCGACGCGGGGCCCAGCCGCGTGCCTGTCCGTTAAATTTGTGTGGTCGCTGCGAGCGCAGCGCAGTCACGCCCGCGCGCCAGGCGGTCGCCCACCTCGCCCAGGCCCCGCGGCGGGCCGAGCGGCCAGGCCTTTCCGGGGTCCGAGGCTGGGACGCGAGCGGCTGCTGCTCTCCCTCTGCAGTAATGGAAAACAGTGGAGATTTCTCCTTCGTTCGTAGGATCCTCTGTCCTCGACACCGGCCACCGAGGACAGGGGATCTAAACGCAGGGCCACCTGGGGAGTCGGGGTACGGGGAGTCGGTCAGCCCTGCGATGTGGCTTCCTCCTCAGGGTGACCTCCACACCATTTTTTGTGTCATTTTTCTGCTTGTTCCTTGTTGGTATTCCCAGATAACGTTTATCATCGCCCAGAGACTTGGATTGCACAACATTTCGCTATCAGGAGTCAGGGAAAAACATCAGCGTAGCAAAGTGAGCGACAACTTGGGCTCCGTCTTGGGCAGGTTGTGGAGGTGGCACCTGCTTCAGGAGTTGACATGCGAAAGAGATGAGAAAGGTGCATTAAAAAACCCTGGCACCCTGGCTGACATGTAGTGGGTGGAGTTCATAAAAATAACATTGGCAAGTAGAGCTTGCCAATGTTCTGAAAGTAATATTGGAAAATCCTTATTATTTATGGAACCAGAAAGGAAAAAGGGCAGAAAAAATAAATTCACCATTAGGAAGATCAAAATTGCCCCACAGCATTTAACCCAGTGCGCTGCAGTTCTGGCTACCTCTTAAAATCATGTGGAGAACTTTTAAAGACTAGTACCAGTGCCAGGGATTTAGCTTAGTGGCTTAAGTGCCACCTGGCAGGGGTGAAGTTGTGAGTTCAATTCCCGATACCAAAAAAAAAAAAAAAAAAGATTGGTGCCGGTACCTGAGCCCCACACTAGTAACTGTAATCTGACTTGGTTTGTGTAGAATGTTGGTTTACTTAAGGGAGTTCAGGAATAAAATACCAGAGGCATCTTGAGAAAAACAAGAATTCAGCTGGATATATTATACCTTATAAAGTACAAAGATAAATATTGAAGTTACTTGTATCCACTTCACAATTCTATGAGAACTGTGTTTAGTATTAATGGCTTTGGAGTGGCACACATTTGTTATGATTTGCTACCTTTAGGGTCTCTTCCCATAGGCATCAAAACCAACCTAGCCAGGTGTGGCGCTTCCTGGTCTGTGATTGCAGCATCCCAGAGAGGCTGAGACAGGAGGATTGCTGGTAGTTCCTGGCCTGCCTTGGCTATGTAGTAAATTCAAGGTTAGCCTGAACTGCATAGGGAGACCCTGACTCAAAAGAACAACAACAAAAACAACAAAAACATCGTTTCAGGAGATATTTTAGCCACATAAAAGTAAATCTTACAAATTATACAAAAGTTTTCATTTTTACTCCCTTTTTGGGCACTTTTTCTTATAATCTCACATTTTGCCTCCTGTGGTAGGCATTTGTGTCTATTACTTCTTTTACTCTGAATGTAAAAACTACACTGAACTACTGAGCTACCTCTACACTCCCCACTCCCTTTTGAATTTTGTCTTAAATTGTTTAATTGCCCTGACTGGGTTTGAACTTTCCAGTCTCCTGCCTCAGCTTCTCAGAAAGCTGGGATTATAGGCATATGCCACCACACCAGGATATGAATGCAAATTTTAAAGATATATCACTCTAAAATATAAGTAATCATAAAAGGAACAGTTTATCTTATTTAGGGAATGATTGTTCTTTAAAAAGTTATTTAAAGTCATCATTAGACTTTGGATTGTGACTAGAATTTCATAATGGCTAAAATTACGAAGTTAGGCAAAAACCTATAAATAACACTTTTAAAAACCTTCAAGGCTATTGTCAGCGTGGAAATTATGTCTCCTGGAGCCTGTAATGAGATGGGCTCATTAATTCAGAAACATAAAAATTATTCATTGTTTCGTGTGATCAAACTACATTAACAAAATATAGAAGACAATCATTAACTGATTTGCCCTGTCTTAGTGAAATACCAGCCAGTCTGCATTGTTTAGCCTCTAACTAGAAAAGTGATCCCTGATCCATTAAGAAGATAGTAATTAGAGAGGCATAAATACCAGTAACTGTAATTAATAAAAACCTTCATTCTTACACAAATTTATCAGCAGTAATGAATCTGTCAGCACACCCACAGATGGTTCAAATTCTACAGTCACATTCAAAGATTCAATGGTTAATTTTTTTGTTTGTTTGTTTGTTTTGGGGTTTTTTTGTTTGTTTGTTTTGTTTCTGTCTGAGATGGTCTCACTATGTAGTCCACTCTGGTCTCTAATTCCTCTGTTGATCCTCCTGCCTCAGCCTCCTGAGTGCTAGGATTACAGGCATAAACCTCTAAACTCAGTTCAAAAGTTAATTTATATTTAAGAATTAGCCACATGTGGTGGGGCATGCCTGTATTCCCAGCATTCTGGGTGGCTGACACAGGCAAATTGCAAATTCAAACCCAGATTGGGCAATTGAGCAATTTAGCAAGATCCTCTCTCGCAATAGAAAAATTAAAAAGGGCTGAGAATGTAGCTTACTGCCAAGGCCCCAGCTTCAATCCGCAGCACCACAAAAAAAAAAAAAAAAAAAAAAAAAAGATTTATTATCTATCATCCCAACCTAGAATATGAAGGCATATGAAACAAAAACTATCACACATGACTTGATAATTTTTATGTTTAGAAAATGATAATGTTCTTACTAAATCAAGATTTCTTACTATAATTTTATTACTAGTAAAATTGGTTTCATGGATTAATACTATGTAAAACCTACCTGTTTACCCTTAAGCTATGAATTTATAAATATGTACAATTTTAGTTTTATGCCATGTACATAATATTTATAAATCAGCCCTTAGCCAGTGACCCAGAATTTTTTAGACTTCTAATCATGCAGATTCAAAAATAAATACACAAAATAAGTTTGCACAGACCCAAATGGAGGATAATCGATCGCCTTTTTATTTTTATTTTATTTCACTTTGTTTGTGTGTGTGTGTGATAGGACCTCAAATGTACCTCAGGCCAGCCTCAAACTTGCAGCAATCCTCTTACCTCAGCCTCCCTGGTGCTAGGGTTACAGACATGCACCGCCATGCCTGGCTTGATAACCTTTTTAAATCCAGGAGTAATGTGTTTCTTCCAATTACTTTCTTCTCCTTGTTTTGGCTTCTGTCATTATGATATAGGAAAAACGATCTCAGACCTCCAGATGATATAGGGGAATGAAACTCCCGACCTACTGTACGTCTGGTGCGAGTTCGTGTTCTCTAAAATCGAAGAATGAATTTTAGGAAAAACGGAGGGTAAGAGCAGAATATATTTATTGAGAAAAAGAAAGCTTCTGACTGAGGGACAGAAGGGGTCCCAAGCGGGTTGCTACAGACGCTGTCATATTTAGGGACTTTTATAGAGTAAAACTATGATGGGGAAAACTGGGAACTCGCAAGGCAGATGGGCATAAGGTGGGACAGAACCATGGTTAACCAATAAGATTAATTGCTCAGGTAGAATTGATTAAATCAAGGACAAGTGGGGAAGCCAGTCACGTAGTAAGCAGGGATGCTTAACGGTAACAACTCTTCCTGTAAGAGGGTGGTATGCTGACTCCTGACTTCCTCAAGGTGATAGAGAACTATTTAGAATATCAATCCTTAGGATATGGGTGTATTTGTTTTGCCTTCTGTCTTGATATTTGGCCCGCAGCAAGAGGTGTGTGTCTCTTCCAAGGTCACCAAGACATCTGGTCCTCTGTGCCAGTTTCCTTGAGGGCCTAGCCCTGTCTGACTGCCTATATTTCTGTCTAACTCAGTTGCCTGTAACAATTTCATATTACTTTCCTCTGATTTCTGGTAATTCGTGGTTTTCTGCTCAATAGATTAAAGTAGGAGAGGACAAAAAGAAGTATATTGAAAGTTCTGTTCTTCTGGGTGATCTCTGTATCCCTTGTGCTGTTGGTGAGGGGCTAATCACACAGTGTAAACACAGAAGGACCCAGGGTTCCAGAAAAGTGACTAGAAAAAGACTAGGACAGTGACTTCACTAGTTAGATATGAACTTTCATGTAATCCTTCTGTAAAACATACTGTTCTGCCTCTCAACCCTTCTCGAACTTTGCTCGAAGACCCTCTGTTTTAATGTTTGTATTTTGTGCTGGATTTGGAACTCTGGGCCTTGCACATACTGGGCAAGAGTTTTCCTGTTGAGCTACTTTCCCAGCCCTTTTTATACTTTTGGGATGGAGTCTCATGAGTTCCCCAGGCTGGCCTTGAACTTGTGACTATTTTAAGTCCTGTCATGTCCCTCTCCTAATTTATCTTATAATCCATTTTTTTCTGTCCTCATAAGTTATACATTGACATTTTTGAATGTAGTCAGTGTTGGGTTAGATTTCTCTGTGTGTCTTCATTCACCATTTTGCATCTCAAGTCACGTTGTGAAATTTCTTTTTTCAGAAGTACTGTATGAGCCCGGTTTGGTGGCGCACGCCTTTAATCCCAGCACTCAGGAGGCTGAGGTAGGAGAAGGGTAGTGAATTCCAGGCTGGCTTGGGCTACAAGGCAAGTGCAAGGTCGACCTGAGCTATATGGTGCAACTCTGCCTCAAAAAACTAGGGCTGGGAGTTTGGCTCAGTGGTTTAAGCGCCTGTCTGGCAGGCATGAGGTTGTGAATTCAATCCCGGGTGCTGCAAAAAAAATAAAAAAAAGAAGTACTGTATGTCCTTTACAAATTGCTTTACTGTGAAGATCTTCTGGTGCTCCCTCTTCCTCCCCTCCTCTGTCCCTCGCCTTACCTATCCCCTTCTCCCTCTCTTTCCTTACTATGTAGTCCAGGCTGTTCTTAAATTCAGTCCTCCTTTGTCAGCCTCCTCAGCGCTGGAATTACAGGTATTGTGCCACCATGGCTGGCTTAAGGATTTCTTTAATGTGAACCTTATGTTGGTCTGAAAGTATCTAGGTTGTCCCTAAATTGTGGAAAAATCTTAATATTCAACTTCTTGAATTTTGCTTTTCCTGCATTCCAATTTTCATCCTTTAGGATGCCAATTAGATACACTTTACACCTTCTCATTCATCTTAATTTCTCATATTTTTCCATGTATTTGATATTCAGAGTTGCATTCTGGTTAATTTTTGTTTAGGAGTTAATAACTTTTCAGTTTAAGTCTGTTTTTCGCATTCTATTTTTGGTGTTGTATTACTCAGCTTCTCATTCCATATAACAAAATACCTGGCACACGCTAATGTGAAGAAAAAAAAAGGCTTATTTAACTTATAATTTTAGATGTTCAAAGGCATTGGTATACCTGTACCAGTTCAGTTCCAGTGAGGGGGTACCAAAAACTTGTTGTTTATGACTATATTGGTAATGGAGCAAATTTAACCTAGGCCAAATAATATCGTTTCTTCTGATTCTAAAAGAAATCAAAGCATAGGCCCCGAGTGATTTAGCTCTGAACATCATTGCTTTCTGTCCTTCCCTCATCCTCTGATGTAAATTGTTCTAATGATGTCAGTAACACATTCCCTGGAAAGGAATGGAAAGGACAAGAGGGGAGGGGAGGGGAGGGAAGGGAAGAGAAAAGGAAGGAGCCTATAAATTTCCTTCCCATTCCAATTTCTATTTTACCTCCCTGTCCTTCCAGGTTTTTTGTTTGTTTGTTTGTTTGTTTGTTTGTTTTGATACCAAGTATCGAACTCACTACCTTGCTACCTGCCAGGCAGGAGCTTACTGAACTAAATCCCTAGCCCAGTTTTTTGAGACAGCATCTCACTATGCAGTTCAGGCTGGCCTTGAACTCACTTTGTAGCCCAGACTGGTCTGGAACTCACAATGATCCTCCTGACTCAGCCTCCTGAGTGCTGGGATTAAAGGCGAGTGCCACCACGCCTGGTGGGTATCCTTCCAGTATTGTTATCTCTAGATCTTTTTCTGTTTTCCTTCTAATGCCAAAATAATTCACAAAGTACTAAATTTCCCTCTTAAAGGGATAAGAAAGATTAAAATGTTTACTTAGGAATTAAAGTGTGCTGCCTGTTTTATGTTGTCTTTTCCTCATCTTCCGGTTCACAGTTTACATTTGGTCAGAGCTGGTTTTGTTACCTATTCCAGTGAAAAGAAATTAAACTAAGCAGGTGGTAGGGGCTCAGGCCTTTACCCCCAGCACTCAGGAGGCTGTGGCAGGGAGACTGGAAGGAGTTGAAGGCCAGCCTGGGCTACATGGTGAGCTCAAGGCCAGCCTGAACTACGTAACAAGATCCCGTCTCAAAGGAAAAAAAAACAAAACAAAACAGAAAACGAACAAACAAAAGAAATGAAGACTACCAGAATAAACCAGGACCATATATCCTCTCACCAGGTTTTTATACTAAATTTGGTAGTGAACTTTGAAAAGAAAAATGAAAGAATTGTAATGGCTGGTATTCGTGATGTACACACCCATAGGGCATTTTGAGAGTAGATGACCTAATGTTTGTATAGTGCTCTGGACATTCTAGATCAAAGGGCTTGGCTTACTCAGCATTAAACCATTTAATTTACACTCCGATTATAAAGTTAAATATTACAGAAGTGTAAAGAGCTTCATACTTTACACTTTGCTCATTCCTTTTTTACTAGAGACAGCTTTGTATCTTCTAGATAATAATACTTTACATTTACAGACCGTAAAACATCTTTTGATCAAGGATTTCAAAGATCTCAGTAATTATGGCTCATTATTATTTTTTTTTTTTCCGGCACCAGGGATCGAACTCACAGCCTCGCGCCTGCCAGACAGGCGCTTAAGCTGTTGAGCCAAACTCCCAGCCCTAGTTTTTTGAGGCAGGGTCGCACTATGTAGCTCAGGCCGCCTTGCGCTCATGTTGTAGTCCAAGCCGGCCTCGAATTCACAACGCTCCGCCTACCTCAGCCTCCCGAGTGTTGAGATTAAAGGCGTGAGCCACCACGCCCGGCTTCTGGCTCATTATTCTTTAAACTATCTCTACAAAACCCGAGGTGGTGTTAAGAATTGACCAGGCATTTCAGGAGTCAGAAGTGGAATTCAAAATAAGCCAGAAAGTTCACTACCTCATGCTGCCACCTGACTTTGATTATATTGTAGTCAATAGCACACGTTCCCTGCTGAAAGGTCTTCAAGGGTTTCAGTTGCATTTTTGACTAAAGGTAATAATTCTTTCTGTGAACAGTGTAGTACTTACTTGTCCCCTTACATTCGTCTCCTGCCCTAACTGTAGCTACTTTGCAAGTGTTGTTTCTCTGCCTAGGTGGTTTTCTTTCTGTAGTCCTAGTTATCTCTCCCATTTCATATTACTTGTCCCTAGTTCCTAAGGGGGCACGTAGAGAAGTGTCCATCTGATAAGTTCAAATCCCAGCATTGTAGTTTCTAAAGGGTTGACAATGGAGCACAGGTTATTCAAGGACAAGTAGCAATTTCTGTGAGTAGAACTAGTATAGTTTGTGGTTTAGGACATTTCCCCTTCAGGGTACTTGCCACAGTTGTAATTTCATACTTGAATGTGTTAATTATTTGATTGATTAAAGCCTGTCCCACTCTCTCAACTGTAGGTTCCAGAACAAGAAATAATGTCGTTTTCCTTAGTAGTATAGTTCTAGTGTCAGTGTACTAATTCAGTTCACATAGGCTCAAAATGAACTAGTAGACTGAATTAATTTTGATTTTTAGAAAAAAGTATTATTTCTGCATCTGAACCCAAATCCTAAAACTTCAACATGAGATTATAACTGAGAAGGAAATGGTTGGCATTCTACATTGCTATTCTAACATATCTGGATAGAAGAATGTATAGAATGCCTTAACATCTTAGTTCAAACTAAAACCATTAAAAAAATTATAGAATGATAAGAGACAACCTAGGAAAGTGGTAAAAGGAAGAGAACTGTGATGAAGGGGAGCTGCTGTAATTGATATAAAGTTATTAATCTGTTTTGGAAAGAAAACTAGAAGCAATGCCAAGGATGAGTATGAAGAGGAAGAAAGAAACAAAAGAAAGATTAGTGAAGAAGTTATTGCCATGGTAACATTAAAAGCTGGTGGGTTTGGAAGTTAAATTGCGACAGCCAGTGAGGTTTAGGAGATATTTTGGAGGAAACACTGAAAAGATTTGAGCCCTATTGGTTGTGGGCAGCTAGGAACAGAAAACAAAGCTGTCTCAGTCAGGTTTCTAGGTTTGGGCAATCGGTGGATAAGGGCGCTATTAACAGGGAAGAGCAGACAAGCAGGTTTAGTGGAGTACAAATGTTAGATTTTTGGCACGTGGGAAACAATCAAGTAGAGATGCCAGAAAGAGAGCTGACCTGGCTGGAGAGAGATTTTGGAACCTAGATTACACTCCTTTGAGGAATTAGTGTTCTTTTATTTCTGGTAAATCTTAATACACCTCATAGCAACAAAGCTGTCAATATGATTTTTATGGGAGTCCACAAATACCATTTAGCCTATAGTTTTCTTGATATAGAACATGATGATGTGTCGTTTATTTTTTTATTTTTTGGTACCAGGGATTGAACTCATGACCTTGCACTTGCCAGGCAGGCGCTTACACCACTGAGCTAAATCCCCGGCCCTATGTGTCATTTATAAGACTATTTCTGTGGGGACTTGTGTTTGCCAGGCCAGCTTGGGACTCCAATAAGCATCTTTTCTCACTCTGACACAGAATTGCTAGCTGAGACTTCTGTGTCAAACCACATCCTCTTCCCAGTAACAATGGAGCATAGAGGGCAAGTCGCAGTCTAGGATACGGAAGTAGCGCTGTTCATAGATTTAGGAAAAAATGAGAGGGAAGATATGTAGATGTTTCAGATAGGGAAAGTGATCTAGAGTGGATAACTGGGGTGGTAGTGATAGAGTGGAAGGGTGGAGGGATGGACCTGATTAAGGCTGAAAGCATAGGTAGCAGGAGTAGATGAGAAGAATGGAAATCCTGGGCAGCTTTGGTGACCTTATTAATGGATTTGGAGAGGTGTCAACCATGTATTCTGCTATTCATTAGTGAAGAAGAGGAGGAAGGTGAAGAGCAGGGTTTTCAGGAGCAGTGAGATGGGCAGGAAAAGGCTGTTCTCTGAATACTACATGACTCCTCATCTGAGCCCCTTATGGTTATGTTGACTTAATTTAAGGTCTGTGGTGAAAAGAACATAATCTTAACTCACAAATCAAGCTCTAAAGGACTAGGAAAATTGTAAGCTTCCAATAAAGGAGAAACTATACTATTACCCAGATATCTTAAGTGATCTTACCTGCCCCTCCTTTCATTGTTTTTGTTTGTGTGTTTGTTTGTTTGTTTTTTTGGTACCAGGGATGAAATTTACAACCTCACGCCTGCCAGGCAGGCCCTTAAGCCATTGAGCTAAATCCCTGGCCATCATTTTATAGGTTTAATAGTCAGTTAGGTATTTCTTATTCAAAAACACTTGAAACCAAGTATACTGCTGCATGCTTGTAGTCCCAACTATTCAGCGGGCTGATGCAGGTGGAAAGCTTGACTCCAGGAGTTTGCAGTCAGCCTGTGCAGCACACTGAGACTCTTATCTTTTTTTTTTTTAAGGGCACTTGAAATATTTTAAAAGTCCTCTTCCTATTAAAAAGCATTCATGTTACTGTTAAGCATTTTATTTTTATCTTTATGTGTCTTTTTTTGGTACCAGGAATCAAACTCAGGACCTTGTACTTACCAGGCAGGCACTTATACTGCTGAGCTATATCCCCAGCCCCCTATGTAAACCTTATTGCATATAAAAATAAATTCTGATTGATTTCATTCTTATTTTGTTCATTTTTTTTTCTATTTTCCTAGAGGCGCAATTGCTAAAGAGTGACAGAATGGGAGAAGGGGGTACGCAACACAAAGATTAATATCTGTCATGTCAGTGAGTGAGAAAAACCAGATTTGTCAAGAGATACTGGGGGTGGGGTGGCAGTTGTCCCTTCATAGAATCTGAAAAAAAGAAAAAGAAAAAGGAAGAACCCTTAAATGCATTTAATATCCACTGATTAAAAACATAGGTCATTGTGATTCACATTTTAGTGCTTGGGCTATTCAAATGGAGATTAAGTACCCTTTAACCTTAACACATATAATGCACTCAGTGCATTTGTTGGAGTGTATTAACATGATAGAAATTTTCTAGACTGTCCTGTAGATGTGTTAAGACCTTTCTTGAGTTCTTTTCTAGAGAAACAGACTTGGGGCGTGTTGTTCTGGCATATCCTATAGCTCTCAACACAGCAGCTGGTTTCCTAAAATTCTTTTTGTGTCAATGTTCTGTCATGCAGTAAATTGCTTAATGGACAGGAGAAAAGTCAAATGGACAAACATTGGCAACTCAAATAGAAACTCAGATGACATCAAAATGGATAATTAGGTTTGGTCTGCAGAACTGCAAAACTCCATCTGCTAAACAACATGCCTATAATTTTCAGAGTCTGATTTTTAAACAGCTACAAAGATTCCAATTAATCTCTTAAGAAGGATGAGAGCCAAGTGAAGGCAGAAAAGAGGAGGAATCTTGAACCAAGTAGAAAACCAAAATTAATACGATAGGTTGTGATCTTTAATAAAATTAGATGGGTTAAATATTTAATATCTCTGGTATCACAGGTTAGCTCATTTTTTCCATTCATTTTGTATTTTCCCCAAGGCTGCAAAGGACTGTCGACCATTTTTAAGTAATCATGGTGAACATAAAAAGATAAAGTTCTAGAAGGAATAATAATATATTTTATCTATGAGCTATCTCTAGTGTGCTGTGGATGGTGGAGAGTTGTAATACAAAGTAGGGTCTAATTTACCATTAGAGAAGTGATCAGTGAAATACGTAGACGAGTATTCTGATTTTATTGTTGCTTTGTTTGACTATAGATGATCAAACTGACAGCCAGAATTTAAAAAAAAAATGTTATTTTTTTTTTTTTTTGGTACTGGGGATCGAACTCATGATCTCGCACTTGCCAGGCAGGCACTGTGCGCTGACCCAGAATAAATAAATATTGTATGATAATACCAATGGGGTAGTGGTTTGACTTCAGCTGAGTTCTCTCAGAAGCTGACCTCAAGTGCAGATGAGGTGATCTCCCGAAACAGGTAGTGGATGATGTGACACAGCCATAGAAAAACACCGAGGGTATGCTGATGATCAGGTTGTCTCTGAGGAAACTAGATCAATACTCCTGGGAGACCCTGGAAGACTGTAGGGCAATTTTTAGGGTTTTTTCACCTAAGAGGTGAAGAGTGGGGATGTTTATTCACCAATTCCCACCCATCAGTATTTGAAGGCTGTTTACTGAGGCATTACCTCCGAAGAATTTCCGTTAGACACCTCTGGGGTCTAATACATGAGCTGGAGAAAGCTCACAGGCAGACCTGTGGTGTTTACACATAGGAAATATGAGGACAGCATATGGATATGGGCCAGGCACCTACAAAATTTGCTGCATGATTCTCAAAGTTTTGTGGTTGTTTTAGCAATCATCGGTCATGTAGAAAATTTTATTAGCGTTATGGACCCTCTTGGAAAAATAATTAATGCATATATGTACATTAGTTTGCATTCAATTAATTGAGATTTCTACCTAACATGCCAAAGAGTATATTTGGAAGTTTATACTGCTTTATACAAAATTTCTACTTTGTTTCAGCATGCTGAAAGATAAATATATGGTGATTGTGGCCAACTAGGGAATTATCAGTCTTGGACAGCCTTGTGAAATCTGA
The DNA here is from genome assembly GCA_004363535.1 of Dasyprocta punctata. Lineage (NCBI taxonomy): Eukaryota > Metazoa > Chordata > Mammalia > Rodentia > Dasyproctidae > Dasyprocta > Dasyprocta punctata. Next base: position 123 of record RJWM01015618.1, on the reverse strand, counting down.
ATGTTAAGAGTTCACCGTTCTACAGAGACACTGTAGTGTTGATGAAGGAATGCACAGTGGTCTTGTCAGGCCTCAGATATATGAAGGAGGGAAACCCAGGTGTTAATGTGGCAGTTTAGTATC